>CABFOV010001710.1:77904-106680 GCA_902141375.1 Timema poppense | reverse complement strand
CACCAGGAGGCTATATTATAGGAATAAATTAGTCATAATATATTTTAATGTAAATATAATTACAATATAAAATAAATGTGGGTATTATATTTTTATATTTTTAGAAATAATATATATATATATTTTTTAAATAACTCTAAAAACATTACATTTAAAATAACTAATTTATGTGAGGTATATATATTAATTTTGATTCAACACTAAGACGATTTTATTTCACTTTTTTTTTAACTTTAAAAAGCAGAAAACGTTTTCAAACACAAATAAGTTGTTGGAAAATGCATACAATGTTTCAGTGTTTTTTATGAGAGATATTTTTGCTGGCTGACAAGAAAACTAAAATTAAAATTGAATGCCCAAATGCTCCTCTCAAAGTTATAGGCATATTGGACGTGGCCAGCCCACAAATTTTAGGCCCTACTTTTTGCTTTTTGTCCGAGCTTTAATATGGACATATATCTCCATTGTTTTTAGTATACATCAGTGCTTTACCCTTTAATAAACAATTTCATAAGATCTAAAAATATATAACTGTATGTCAGTGATTCCCTGGACCATCTAGAGGGACTTACTTTTAGAATCTCTGGTCTAAAGCCTCACTCTCCTGTAGGACTGAAGTGACGATAACGGGAATATCAGGTTTCGAATCCCAGTCGGGTCTACTAAGGGTGATTTTTCCTTAAGAGTTTCCTGCTCTCCTTCCACGCAAATGCTAATAGATTACCTCTTAAATGCTTACTTCCTCATCCTGGCCCATTAGAATAATAATGATCGTGTTTTAGTATAACCGGAACAGATAGTAAGACGTGGTGATAATATATATATATATATTTATGAGAAACTACTTGAGTGTTCTAAAAACATATATCATGTTTAATCTATGGAATATTACATACATGAGGTGGGTACATGCAAATTAAAATTATTGGATATCTTAAACGTATTACGTTTTTTATGTTGTATTTTAATTACATATTTGAACTCACTCTTAAAATAAACGACAGGATTTTTGTTGTTGTTGTAACCTTTTCATAAACATAAATAATTACATGACTCGCTGTAATTGGTGATCCAGTGTCTTCATCAACTTTCTATTATGATGTTTTAAAGTGTTGTAAAGTTTAAAATTAATAATTGAACTAATTACTTTGCCCAATCAGGCTAATTAACAAAGATGTGAAGAGTAGGTTCGTTCACATTAGTGAGCACCTTTCCTAAAGTTTCTAATTATATAAATAAATAGCTTAGACTATTCATAATAGAACAAGGTTAATAGTCTTAATAGTGTATTTAGTGAAGGAGTTTAATCTACAATAAATAATTATTCAAACATTTTCATAATTAGATTTTAATGATATGTATTTTTTTTTAAATCCAATTTTAAGAATGGTAATAAAATTTACATATTATGATTAATTTTAAAATTTATTTATTTTTTATCTAGCCCTTTCAAACACATGTTAATACTTTACAAATTTAGATTTCATATTAAATATCGAAACTATAATGTACTGAAATAATACATGTAATAAAATATATTCCTTTTAAAAAGAATTAGATTCATGGTATTAAGATTAATATATTTTTTATTATGATCTAAAATTCTTAATTATTAATGTTGGGGAATGCCAGGCCTCCACCGTGGTTCGGATTCCACGTTAACCTTGTAGGTCCTTCATTTCATCTCACAATCACCCTACCATTACACATTAGCGTAAGTGCATACAACCCGAATGGGTAGTAAGACACGGTGCTAATAATAATAATAATAATAATAATAATATTAATGTTGGGTTTCTTACATATACATTTTTTAGATGTAATTGTTTTTAAAATCTAAGGATATTATTTAAAAAATAAAAATAAAATTCTAAAAAAATATTCCAAACGAAAACCTAATCAATCATGTTGACAAAAATGAATCTGAAATTTTAAATCCCATATTCCTCGTAAATTTTACACACAGCTATAAAAATTAAATAGTTGGTTCAAATAAATGTTTAAGCATATTCAACCCAATATTTGACCAAAAAGAGTTTATTTTTAAATAAACAATGGACCTTAGACTATAAAATCTACAGTATTTTCATGGATAGAAATAAAGACACTTATTGAGTGGTGTCATTCAAATGACTATACATATTCATAATATTCATACAATATCTACTTTCATGTGTTCATATGTCAAGTCATATGATCTGCAGCCACTACTTTTGATATATATGTTCAATACATATAAGATAACATTCATAATAATATAATATAATATTATATATATTGACAGCAAAAATATATGTTTATATATTTTTTAAAGCTCTTTATACCAAAATACCACTGCGCATTGTATATCTATAGTTTAATTTTCATAAGAATGGCTTTATCTTACAGCTAGGAAGGTTACTACTCTCATGTATTCATACGTGATCTGAAAATGTAGCTTTTAATAGATATTTTCAATATATATAAAATCGCATATACAAAAAGGTAAAATGTTATTAATTTTGGTTGTAAAAAATTATATATATATTTTTAAATTCCTTCTTTTGAAAATTGTACTTTTATGTATTTTCCTTCATCTTATATTTGGCAATGTTTTGACAGAATATGGTATCACGTTATAACGTTAATTAGTGCAGAACTTCAATAATGACTATTACTGCTAAACACAGCATCCAACGTAACCGTCACGTGTTTTCTACGGAATGGAATAGCGTGCAGCCAACATCACAATGTTTTATCTAGTATCCTTTGAAAGACAATGCCTTCCATCACGTTATTGTTTCAATCTCATACGCGAAGATTTCTACTAAAAATACTTTCACGTGTAGAATAAGTTGTATCTTAGTTAAGTTGAGAAATGAGTGACGTCTTCTTTCAGACCCACCGTCCAATGAGATGGAATTTGAACATAATATTATGTGTTATATTGAAGATTACAGAGGAAAAAGGGTAGAAAATCCAGTTTTAACTCAAATTGAGCCACTCTTGCCATCTGTTAGAAAATCTTGAAAATTTTATAAAACACTTTAAATTATGATTAAAAGAGGTCACTGTTATAGTGAAAACCATTTAAAATAAAGTTTTGGCTGTGGTCCTTATGGTGTTTGATATATGAAAGTCATTGTCCTAAAAAAATGTTTATAATGTGATTTTCCATCTTTATTACCTTAACGTCGGTGACATGGCGGTCTAGGGGTAAGGTGTCAGACTTCTATGCTGGCGGCCGGGGTTCAATCCTCGGTCCCGGCAAAGATTTATCTGATTATCAAACCCTTCCTTCACCTCTGACAAGACATCTTGTGAATGTGAGGAATGCCAGGCCTCCACTGTGGTTCGGATTCCACGTTAAACTGTAGGTCCTCCATTTCATCTCACAATCACCCTACCATTACACATTAGCGTAAGTGCGTATAACCCGAACGTATAGTAAGACGTGGTGCTAATAATAATAATAATAATAATAATTTATTACCTTAACCATTAAATTATTTTAAATACTTCACAGATAACTATTGAAATGAAGATGAGCAAAGCTCTTAACACACGGTTTTAGTTATAGTATTAAGCGTGTTAAAGTTATTCAAGTTATCATTTTAATATAAAACGAATATCTATAAAACTATGTACGCTATAAAGATAACTAATTCCCTGTCTTTAAAGAATTGGATAGTCCATGGTTACTAGAACGTAAGCTCTATATTCAATCTTATCCCGAGACACTTCCCTCCTATCCCTAAATTGATACCCAACTTTCTTCGAATACTTACACACATTATACTCCCATAAATGGTTAAGCTTACAAAGGAGTATCTGAGCATGGGCCAATACTTCACGATTCACCTGCTAGTCTGAATAACGCAGCAAACATACCGGGTCGTACAGAAAACAATAAATGGTACGATACAATCATACCAACTTTATAATATTGTGAATTGTAGCTTAGAAGAACGTGTTAAAAAATAGGTCTTAAGTAAATTACTCTTAAATAAGCTTTCCTCATAAAAACAAATACATTATATTGTTAGCCACAAATATCAAAACAAATTAATTTTTTTTTATTAGTTAACTACCATAACATTATTTTTTATTTGTAAAAATAAAAACTTTTTATTATTATTTATCATGAAAAACATTTCCCGGATATCCATTTGAAACTCAAACATATTATTTATAATATAAGAAACTTAACAGATACATATTTTAAAGCATATTGGTATAACAATTTTTTTAAATATCTAAATTAAAAAATCTGTCATCAGTAAATGACCCTTAATCTGAATGCTAGGATCAAAATAAAAATAAATCGAAATATTGCTTTATAAAATCTAATTACCGGTATCAAGTTTGAAAAATTCCATAAATATTTTCAGACATGTGGCTAAAGATAGACATACAAAATTGTAAAATCCACTTATTTTGAATCCGACACACATAAAGGGGCAATAATTCATCCTACGCTCGAGTTAAAATAATTTCACTATTACAATATTTTCTTTTAATTCGAGAACGTAAGAAATTGACAATGGTAACAACAATATTTTTTAAAAATACTTAGAACTAATGTAGAAGTATAATAAAGTGATCGCATCACAGTTGGGCTAAGAGTTCCTTATTGAAAATGGTAAACAAGGCGTACTGATGTACTAACTCGGCCCAGGCTGTTGCGCCTCTCCAGGATGGTTGTTAATGTTTTCTCAAGTTGAGCATAAAACAGCAAGTGATGGAGAGTAAGACAACATATGCTAACCTAATTCAACCTAGCTTAGCCTAGCATTGTCTAAGCTAACTTAACCTAAACAAGTCTACCCAATATAAGCCAAAAGATTTGTGGGGCCGAATTAATATCTACCCGCAGGTCTAGTATCTGTAATAGTCCTCCCGGTCAGTGATCGTGGCTCAACAAAGCTATGGCAATAATCCTCTTCAACAGTGATCGTGGCTGAACTAGGCTATGGCAATAATCCTCCTGGGCAGTGATCGTGGCTTAACAAAGCTATGGCAATAATCCTCTTCAACAGTGATCGTGGCTGAACTAGGCTATGGCAATAGTCCTCCCGGTCAATGATCGTGGCTCAACAAAGCTATGGCAATAATCCTCCTGGACAATGATCGTGGCCCAATTAAGCTATGACGATAATCCTCCTCAACATTGATTGTGGCTCAACAAAGCTATGGCAATAATCCTCCTCAACATTTATTGTGGCTCAACAAAGATATGGCGATAATCCTCTTCAACAGTGATCGTGGCTGAACTAGGCTATGACGATAATCCTCCTCAACAGTGATCGTGGCTCAACAAAGCTATGGCAATAATCATCCTAGTTGATGATCGTGGCCCAACTAAGCTATGATAATAATCCTCCTCAACAGTGATCGTGGCTCAACAAAGCTATGACGATAATCTTCCTGGTCAGTGATCGTGGCCCAACTAAGCTATGACGATAATCCTACCGGTCAGTGATCGTTGCCCAACTAAACTAGGACAATAATCCTCTTGTTCGATGATCGTGGTTCAAGAAAGCTATGGCAATAATCCTCCTGGTCGATGATCGATGCTCAAGAAAGCTATGGCAATAATCCTCCTGCTCAATGATCGTGGTTCAACAAAGCTATGGTGATAATAATCCTGGTTGATGATTGTGGCTCGACTAGGCTATGAACTTTTGGGACAAGGGGTACCCTGGCCTATTTAATATGCACCGTAATGAAGTAGATTTAAGTCCATACAAATATGAGTAGTGAGATTTCTGAACCTGTTTTTGGTACGGTAAAGTTCCGATAGTTCAAGTCGGGGCTATGAATTATTTTTTCAAACGTTTTTATTTAAAACTCAGGAGAGATTAGTCGGATATTTTACGGTCCATGGGTTGAACCCTCACTGGTGTAGTAAGTAATCAGTCACGATGAAAGTGTTAACTTTCACAGTAAACAGTGTGTACATATTTGTTGTTACTTGTCATAGAGAGGTAAATAAATTATTGTGATTGATTCCATTAGTTTTTATGTCAAAACTCTAAACGTTTACGTAAGATAAAAAAAAAGTATTAATTCTACTTCCTTTGAATGACCGTGAGTAGAATTTCTAATAAGATGATTCACCTTTGTTTTGTAAGATCTTGTACCGGTTCTATTAGAGAAAATAAATAAAAAGACTCACTCGCAAAGGTGGGCCCACGTAATAAATGTTATTTTCATCTAGTCTGATTTGACAATGATGGGGGAATCGAGGTTCTAATCCCAGGTGGTTGAGTTTTGGGTGGTTTTTTCCCTCCCTTAATATGCCCCCTCTGAATTGTTACTAAAGTGTGGGTCAAATCAATTTAGTCTGACTTTGTGCAAAGTTAACATTGAAGCTAAATTACTCTTGGCTAACTGACTTTCTGTTATCGAAGGAAAAATGGCGCCAAATATGTAAAATATATTTACAAAATATTTATAAATTTAAAGGAGGGTATAAGGGCAAAGTCTACACACTTGCAAGAAAACTGTAAGCCTCAAAGCTCACAATTAATTTTAGGTTGAGTAATTATAGAGCAAATGGCTTTTGGCCAACTAAATTAAGACTTTTTTTTTATTCGAAATTTGTTTTAGGCCAAACTACCTTGGGTGAAATTTATTTTAGGCCAAATTACTTTAGACTAACTGACCTTAGGTCTCGATTTATAGGTCAGGTGATTTTAGAACCACCGCCACATATGCACAAGAATAGACCAGCTCTATAGTTTTTCAAATTATAATTTTTACAAACCGTTTGTCATTTATCAATGAACTTACAATACTTTCAGCGGTTAAAATACTAAACACAACTGACCTATCTTAAACATTTATTGAGTGACCTGATGGCCTAGAGATAAGGTGTCAGACTTCTGTGTTGAGGGTCCGGGGTTCAATCCTCGGTCCCAACACAGATTTATGTGATTGCCAAACCCTTCCTTCACCTCTGACAAGACGTGTATTAATCAAAACTTGTGAATGTGGGGAATGCCAAGCCTCCATCGTGGTTCGGATCCCACGTTAAACTGTAGGTCCTCCATTTCATCTCACAATCACCCTACCATTACACATTAGCGTAAGTGCGTACAACCCGAACGGGTAGTAAGACGCGGTGCTAATAATAATAATAATATTTATGAGTGTTTTGTATTCTCAATATTCATGGATGATACTAACAATTTGAAAGACTTTGTCCGACTTGACCTTAGATAAGTCTGTAGTGTGTCTGCCTACATATCTAAGGGTCCCGAGTTAGATTTCTAGCATGGTCAAAAACTTAATATAGCTAATGAAATTTAAGATTATTCCTCTCACAGTGATGAATTAACGTCCAGGGGATGGATGTTGTGTCTGTTCTAGATACACGTTGGTTTATTAGTCGTGTGCTGATACAATAAACAGTTGGTCCAGAGAGTGCTGGTTTAATACCTCAAATTAATTAAAATTAAAATTGGTAGCCCAGTTGATTTTACAGGATTAATAATAAGTAACTAAACTCCATATAATTGAATATATGATTTTTAATTAAAGGTCTGTGTATTTAAGGTGAAAGTGCAGGTAACACGAGCTAAGGGCGATATTTTTGAAATGTTTATACCAAAATAAATAAAATAATTCTCCAGTAGAAATTTAATTTTAATTTTCTTCACATGGTGATATCAATAGTTATTAAATATCTGTCAAGGGTCTCCTGGAATTTAATGACAACTTTTTATAAACATTAAAAAAGTTTCTCATCTATAACGGCTATGTTCAAGACAGATATTCAACGACTGTTGATATCACCTTGAAAATAAAATTAAACTATCTTTTTCTACTGTTTCTTATTTTGCCTAAAAAAAAGGTTTTACTATAAAAACTGCAAAAATACCACCCCTAGCTCTCGTTCCATACACTCGTACTATATTTCATGGAAATAAAATAGTTTTTAAAATAAGGAAAAAAAAAGTCATCATCTTATAATCTAAAGGAATGAAAATGATGTCAGACTAATGATTCCACAACTACTCGCTTTGAGAGAGGATAAAATACCAATGTTTGTGGAGAAAAATAGATTTAATGAACGTGGTGGTTATGACATCCCTAATTAATGATTAAAAGATAGAGGTGCTAATCACTCACCTGGTCATGATAGAACTAGTTTAAGCCCATTGGTGTAGGTGCTAGTCCCCTTCTAGTAAGGCCAAAACTAGATTATACCTCATCGTGGAGTCATTAGTCTCCTTCTAGTCATGACAAAACTAGATTATACCTCATGATGGAGGTGTTAGTCTCCTTCTAGTCATGACAAAACTAGATTATACCTCATGATGGAGGCATTAGTCTCCTTCTAGTCATGACAAAACTAGACCATACTTCATGATGGAGGCATTAGTCTCCTTCTAGTCATGACAAAACTAGATTATACCTCATCGTTGAGTCATTAGTCTCCTTCTAGTCATGACAAAACTAGATTATACCTCATGATGGAGGTGATAGTCTCCTTCTAGTCATGACAAAACTAGATTATACTTCATCGTGGAGTCATTAGTCTCCTTCTAGTCATGACAAAACTAGATTATACCTCATCTTGGAGGCATTAGTCTCCTTCTAGTCATGACAAAACTAGATTATACCTCATCGTGGAGGCATTAGTCTCCTTCTAGTCATGACAAAACTAGATTATACCTCATTGTGGAGTCATTAGTCTCCTTCTAGTCATGGCAAAACTAGATTATACCTCATGATGGAGGTGTTAGTCTCCTTCTAGTCATGACAAAACTAGATTATACCTCATGATGGAGGTGTTAGTCTCCTTCTAGTCATGACAAAACTTGATTATACCTAATCGTGGAGGCATTAGTCTCCTTCTAGTCATGACAAAACTAGATTATACCTCATCGTGGAGTCATTAGTCTCCTTCTAGTCATGACAAAACTAGATTATACCTCATGATGGAGGTGTTAGTCTCCTTCTAGTCATGACAAAACTAGATTATACCTCATCGTGGAGGCATTAGTCTCCTTCTAGTCATGACAAAACTAGACTATACCGCATGATGGAGGTGTTAGTCCTTAAATTTATCCGTTTTAGTGGGATAAAAGACTAAGGCATCACTCTCGTATTAGATTTATCTGGCGATGACGGTGAGAACGGGAATCTAATCCTAGTCGGGTTTACCGAGGGTAGTTTTACTAAATGGTTTCCCGCTCTCCTTCCAGGCAAATGTGGGTAGAATACCCTTAAAATGCTTCTATCCTCATACCTACCCCATTAGAGTAATTATCGTATATGAGTGGAGCCTGAACAGGTAGTAAGACGCAGTTATAAAAAAATGTCCTCAACTTAACTTGCATTTGGGGAAAGGAAGATCATATTAGAACTCACTAAACCGTGATCATGTCCGAATGAGTGCGTACATGAGTGTGTGTGTGTGTGTGTGTGAAGGTGTTCTACGCTGTACCGTGTCGCCGAGGAAACGCTACGAAGCGAAAGTGAAGCGGTCGGCTAGGAGTGGATGCTCTATAAAATGAAGCGATATGGAGGTGTATTCATTCAGTCCTCCGTGGTGACTTGACCAACAATCATACCCATCTCACCATGAAGAGACCAGTAAGTGGCGAGAACAATTCACTTCTTTAAACCTTGATTTTTATTACGAGTAGATATTTGGAACCATTTTTTCTAAAGAAAATTTAAAAAATATACATACATATAAGCCGATTTATTATTTTACTATCAACATTGATCACATTTTTTGGGTGACCTGGCGGTCTAGGGGTAAGGCGTCGGATTTCTGTGCTGGGGTCCGGAGTTCAATCCTCGGTCCCGGCACATATTTATCTGATTATCAAACCCTTCCTTCACCTCTGACAAGACGTGTATTATTCACAACTTGTGAATGTGGGGAATGCCAGGCCTCCACCGTGGTTCTGATTCCACGTTAAACTGTAGGTCCTCCATTTCATCTCACAATCACCCTACCATTACACATTAGCGTAAGTGGGTATAAACCGTACGGGTAGTAAGATGCGGTGATAATAATAATAATGTTTTAATATGTTATTAACATTATTTTATAGGTAATGATAATATCTATCATCCGATATTTTAGCTCAGTCGGTGGCTTGTCTGCCTACTAAGTTATGGATTTCGGGTTTGATTTCGGGAATGGGAGAAACATGTATCAAATGTAAAATGTAGTTTTACCCTTTCATAGTGATGAATATAGATTTAAGTCATTTAATAAGTCGTGTGCTGATGTATTTAGTATATTCAGAAAATACACGTTAAACACCTTAAATAATAATGAATGTATGTATGTATGCATACACATTCTATTTCCGTCAATGCGTATAACACGAATGGGTAGTAAGACGCGGTGCTAATAATAATAATAATAATGATAATAATATTTCCGTCAAACCTTTAGTAAAATATTAGTTCGTACCATTTCGTAGATTTCTATCTTCTAGGCTTCAATATTTAACAACTAAAGGAAAGTGCTTACCCTTTACTGTTGTGTTCTCAAACCAATCTTTAATTAATCTAAATTTGTACAATAGATTTGTATATTATATTTTTAATTTATAGAGCTTAAAATATAAGTTTTTTAATCCATTAGAGATATTATACCTTTCCTCTGCAATTTTTAAGTGAAATCAAATTTTGAAATAACAAACTACACTTAAATAACGCGAGATTTATGAAAGTCTGTTACTTGGAATGTCACAAACCATACAAGGACATGTTCACTTAGTATCTCATCTCGCAACCAATTAATCAATTTATTAGGTGCAAAATCACGCTTAAACTAGATACAACAGTGAAAAATGTTTTTTCTATATCTTCTGTGAAATTGGGACGTATCAATTTTGTTATATTTTTAAAACTTCAAGAAAATTATTATATTGGTTTAAGTTTCACTGTTTGATAAATATTTGGAGTCAAATTAGGTTATAAATAACACCAGGCCATAATTTGTGGGAGACAATTATTGGTCTTTTAATTGACCTTCAACGTTTGCAGCTTTTATTTAAAAAAAAACCATTTCCAGCCGAATAAATAAAACATTGCTTCTCCATATAGGTTTAATTTAATTCTCTATACAAAGTAAGATTAAAAGTGTTTGAATATTTCTCATGAGTATAGTGGCATCCAAACAGATTTTTTTTTAAAAGAGATAACATTTTTGGATCGGATTCAGCATTTTACACAGCATTAACGCTATAAAGTAGGGGTATCTCTTTGACATATTACATTATGGCCTTATCTTGTAAAATAGTAGAAACGTGGCAGGTAAGTTAGCTACCTTATAGACCAAACAAAATTTACAAGACTAATAATAATGATTAATTTTAACAAACGTATGTTATTGAAACATAATATAAGGTGTGTGGCGGTTAAAGTGGGTGTAATGGGTACTGAGAAAAGAGTATTGGTTTTGCAGTTTTTAAGGCAAAACTTTTTTTTGTCAAAATAAATAAAGTAATTATCCTTTAGAAACATAGTTTAATTTTCTTCATATGGTGTTATAAACATTGTTGAATATCTGTCATGGTGTCCTGGAATTTAATGACAAATTTTTCCATTAATTTAAATGTTTCTCATCTAAAGGTGCTATGCTCATGACAGATATTCAACAACTGTTGATATCACCATGTGAAGAAAATTAAACTCTTATGTTTCTACTGGAGCAACATTTTATTTATTTTGACCAAAAAAAGTTTTGTTATCAATTACAAAAAAACACACACTGCACTTAACTTTCGTTTCCTGTACCACCACCTTAAGGGTACCCTACCACCTACTTGAAGGGACAGTTCCTAACACTGTGGTATTTTTGATGGGAATGAAAATTCTAAAGTCTTAAAGCCCCTAAAACATTCCTCAAAAACTTACATTCTGTTGTGATCCTGTTAAAAATCTTTGTTTGAAGAGATATATATATATATATATATATCAACACTTATTTACATCTCAAAACTGCAACATTTTGCGTGAAACGCTATTTAAAACTATTAACTAAATTCAAATATTATACATAATTATTTTTAAATCATAAAACTCAAAATGTAAAGTTATTATTCATATCTGAACATGTTGAATATCTTTTGCCTCCGTTGTATCTTGAACAAAAAAAAAATTAATGTCAAAAAATGCGAGATTTATAGACGTCTGCAATGCGATAACGAAAAAACTTTTTAATAAAATTGAAAGAGGAACAGTGGAAACTAAAGCTTAAGCCATGTTTTCATAAATTTCTCGTTTCCCCTCCGCTAAGTAGGTTAGTTCCGCTGGTCGCCGCAGTACGATAGTTGCGTGCACGTAGTGAAAACGGTCAGGAAGTTGCAAGGAAGATGAATGACCGCCTATATGACGTAACAATGCCGTCACTAACAATAGAGAGATAAACAAAACAATCATTGCGATTGTAACAACAACTATACTTAAGTTAAGTAATATTGTTCCATCACTTTTATAGTCGACAACAATGCACTGCGTTTATTGTAATTTACTTTCTACATGTTCTATTTTTTCTTTCAATTAAATTCCTTTCCTCTTCCCCACGTATATTAAGAGTTAAAATAATGTTGTCAACAGTTTTTGATATTATTGACAAAACTATAAACACACTTTTTAATAGGCCTTATGGGATACACACATATTTAAACTAATGGGGTAAGAATGAGGAAGAGTAAAGGAAATTCACCAGCAATTGCGTCGAGAGAGATATAGAAAGAGAAAGACCAGGATAACATTTAGGTAGAAAAACTTAACTATGCCCGTTTTGGAATTCGAACTCCTAATTATTGAGAAAGTAATGCCTAAGATCATCTTCAATCCCTGATGTGTTTAAAAAAAAATTTAAATTCATTGTAATGTTTTTATTTATTTTTATTTCTTTGCCTGATATTGTTTTTTAATGAATACTAACTTCTACAAGAATCAAATTCCGATTTTCATAAGAAATACCTTATTTTAAGACTAGAGAATTTACTCTATCCGTTCATGTATTCATAACCGAAGTCATGTAATTTTCAGCTGCCATTTATTATATCATCATTACCCATAAAATAACACTTAACATTTAATAAAATTTTATTAATTTTAGTTTATAGAATATTTTTGTTGTTTTAAAAGGTTCCTACAAATGAAAATTAGACTGTACCTTTCTATTCTAAGGGTACAGGTTGAGGAGATCCATACTTTAAAGATGTTTCCTATCTATTTTATCGTGAGTCAGACGCCTTTGACTACGTTACCACCTGCAAAGGGGGCAAGGGTTATCAATTAAGTCACGAATGGAGGGTATATATCAAAAATAACTGTGACCAAACAATCTCACAAGTGACACTATCGGTTCTTGTTTCAGATCTTCTTGGCCGTATTGGCCTTGTCCGTACTAGCGGCCGCTGACAAGTCTGAGGTCAAAGAAGAAGACAAGAAGAAGGAGCCGGAGGCAGAGGATAAGAAGGTGGCGGCCGATAACAGCGCCCAGGAGAGCAAGGAAGTCAAGAAGACCGACAAGAGAGGGCTATTCGGGCTGGGCGATGGAGGATTCGGCGGGAGTTACGGAGGAGGCTACGGAGGACTTAGCGGTGGCCACGAGGGTCTAAGCGGTGGTTTTGTTGGACTTAGCAGCGGCTTCAGTGGACTTAGCGGTGGCCACGGTGGATTTAGCGGTGGATACGGTGGACTAAGTGGTGGACACGAGGGTCTGATCGGTGGCTACGGTGGACTTAGCGGTGGACATGGCGGACTTAGTGGAGGCTATGGTCTTAGCGGTGGATACGGCGGACTTAGTGGTGGATACGGCGGACTTAGCGGTGGAGACTACGGCGGCCACCACCATCACACCAAGACGGTGACAGTGACTCACAAGGTGGGCGTGCCCGTGCCCCACCCGTACCCAGTCCACGTTCCTATCGAGAAGAAGGTGCCCTACCCGGTGGAACACCCTGTACCATATCCCGTCAAGGTGCCCGTCGACCGCCCTTACCCCGTGCACGTGACGGTCAACAAGCCTGTGCCATACACGGTCGAG
The DNA here is from genome assembly GCA_902141375.1 of Timema poppense. NCBI lineage: Eukaryota > Metazoa > Arthropoda > Insecta > Phasmatodea > Timematidae > Timema > Timema poppense. The sequence goes on along the minus strand of CABFOV010001710.1, from coordinate 92,660 downwards.
AAGCACGTCCCGTACCACGTGAAGGTTCCCGTAGACCGGCCTTACACCGTCCACGTCCCTGTCGAGAAACGCGTCCCCTACCCAGTCGAGGTTAAAGTCCCCGTCCCTCAACCCTACACGGTCCACGTGCCCAAACCTTACACCGTGGTGGTCGAGAAGAAAGTCCCTCACCCTTACCCTGTAGAGGTCAAGGTGCCCGTCGCTCAGCCATACCCCGTCCACGTGAAGGTTCCCGTAGCCGTCCACGTTGACAGACCAGTCCCCGTCCACGTCAAGGTCCCTGTGGACAGACCATACCCCGTGCACGTCGACAAGCCCTACCCCGTACCGGTGGAGAAGAAGGTGCCGTACCCAGTTGAGAAGGAGGTTCCATACCCGGTGAAGGTGCCCTACGACAGGCCCTACCCCGTGCACGTGCCCAAGCCATACCCAGTGCCCGTAGAGAAAGAAGTACCGTACCCAGTGGAGAAGCAAGTGCCGTACCCTGTATTTAAGGAGATCCCATACCCAGTGAAGGTACCTTACGACAGGCCGTACCCCGTTCACGTGCCCAAGCCGTACCCAGTACATGTTGAGAGGCAAGTGCCTTACCCCGTTGAGAAGGAGGTACCGTACCCAGTGAAGGTTCCTGTGGTGAAGCATGTCCCTGTACCCTATCCTGTCGAGAAGCCCTACCCCGTCCACGTCAAGGTACCCGTGGCTGTCCCTGTGAAGAGCCACCACGAAGACGGCGGATACGGAGGTTATGGAGGTGGCTATAGTGAACACCATGGCTGAAGGAACACTCGACTATTGATGTTGTTTCATGTACCAAAGTTATTTTAATCAAGTATTGATCTGTTTTTATTTACTTGTTATTCTTCTCTGTGATAATTTTTACGACTAATTTTGTACTATACATAAATAAATATGAAAATAATAAAATATGGGTTTCACTTTATTTTTAATAAAAGTTTGTTTTATTGTAGAAAGAATATTAACAATTCTTATGTATAGACTTATATATATACTGAACTATATAGACTGAGCTTTATATAAATACATATTTTTATTAATATATATCAAGATATATATACTATATATTTATATATAGACTGAGCTTTATATAAATACATATTTTTATTAATATATATAAATATAGATTAATATATATTAAGATATATATATATAGCTCAGTTAGCAGGGTAATAACAAAAAACTAAATTAGTATTTTATGAAAATTCATGAACTGTTCATTTAAAACTAATGATAATAAATTTTACAACAAAATCGTAGGCTACATACTTTCTCATATTACAGTTTTTTATAGTTTAAAATCAAATTTTCATTAATTGTTATCAGTCAATTACTCTTAAATGAGATCTCAAAAAAATAAACATAATTTTGTTAATCATATAAAACACTATTTAGATGTCGGTTTTGTGACGACATTTTTAGAAGCTTATTTATTTTTTATTATTTTCATAAATCAGTCATCAGTAAACGAGCTTTAAATGTATTTTTATATAAAAAATGGTGATGCTATTTATAAAATGTGAACCACCCCTTGGGTATCCAATATTATTAAGGGTATTATTTAAATTATTTTTCTAGTTATTAATTATGGAAAAACACTTAATTTTACTGCTATAATTAAAATCATAGTTTCACCTTGAGGCATGACTATATAATATTTAGTGTACTCATCAATTCTAAAAGAAATACTTCAAACAGTTTAAACTGTATCTTCAGGGTCACAGATGGACAGGCAGAGAGACAAATAGATGAAGAGAATTGTCAAATATATATATTTTTTAGTTTGGCAGCCCATAAAAAGTAATAATCTTTAAGTCGAAAATGTTCACGCTTTCAATATATTCTATTAATGGGGAGTTAAAAACCATCAAATATTTAAAAACAATCACAAAAATCCGAATTTACAAGTACAATAAAGTACCCAGTGAAATAATGCTATCAAACTATGATTCAAATTTATGACATTTGTAGTTGCTAAGACAAATTTCAATTCATGGTATAAAAGAGCGTTGGGTGCGCTACTCAAGGGTCGTGACCTCATTTGGTGGGGTCATGTGTTATTAAGTTGTCACGGATTTTATTTATGGGTGACATAGAAGATATGAAAACAATATTTTTAGGTAAGGTGCATTCTTTGGGATCATGTAAGAAAATGATACGTATGATAAATTTACTTTGCTTATATAGATTAATAGCCCTCTAAACATTTATATGGGGCCAAAATTTCATCGTAAACTTAAAATTTAATAGGAGAAGGCCTCACTTAAAGATGGGAGTGTAGCAGAAGTGAGAAAAGATCGTCGTTTTTGCAGTTTTTATGACAACATATTTTTTTGGCCAAATAAAATAAAATAATGCTTCAGTAAAGAAATATAGAGTTTAATTTTCTTCACCTGATGATATCAAATTGGTTGAATGAATATCTGTCATGATCATATAAACATTATACGAGAAACTTTTTAAATGAATAGGAAAAGTTGTCATTAAATTCCAGGACACTCTTGATAGATATTCAACAATTATTGTTGAAGTTACAATGCGAATAAACTTAAACTATGTTTATATTGAAGAATTATTTGTTGTTTTGATATAAAAACTGTGAAAAAACTGCCATTATTACACTTCCCTCATGAGTAACATTGGCAGAGTAAATTTAAGACGATCCATCTCACAGTAACACGCAGCAATGCTTGTCAAACCATAAGGTAAAAAATAAAGAGAAAACATTTTTAAAGAAAGAGCGAAATTATGAGATGACGTTGACAATACATAATAGTTGGAACAATGTTAATACATCCTGGGGATGCACCGTAAAAGGTTCGATACTAAGACAGTTAAAAAACTTAGAATGAGTTTCGCTCCTTACACTGCAAACTGTAGAAGAGAAACACTATATTAGGAATTAAATATTCAAAACTTGTTCTTGTTCTTTCGGTGAAAGTACAGCGCCTGGATAAATGATTGCCTTTGTATAGAGATAGGCCTCTAGTATAGACTAGTGATTTTCAAAATTTTTCAACTCGTTGTACAATGAACAAAGCGTAAAAATTGTCAAGACACACCATCAATCTTTTAGAGAGATTTTATCATTAAAATAACGAGTCTTAATATTGTGTTTAAAAGTTAAATAGCTATAATTATTATCGTCAATGTGCTACCTCAAAAAATAATGTTGATCAAAGATAATGGATTTAAAAGGATTTATTTTATCCCTCCATTTATTTTTCATCTTCCCCCAAAAACACGCGGCACACCTGCTGTTTCTTCACTGCACAATGGTTAAAAAAACACTGGTATGGACAAAATTATATTCAAACTCTTATTTTTTGCGTACTTTCAGATATAGTTTTTTCTCAACTTTGTACTTATAAGGCTTTTGGTGCATAGAGAGATCTAGACTTAGTATATAATCATGGATTAGATAGAAAAACTATTTTATTTGATAGTTACGGTTATAACATTATATAAATATAATACTCTTTAGATTGTATAATGACACCCAAACATGGGAATCAAACCAGGGAGCTTTAGTTCAGTACGGCTATGATCTAACTACTCAGCCATACCGAAATCATCTCGCGCATTGGCGTACTAAGCCAAAGGTACCGGAATTTTCTTGATTGCTAGGCTAGGTTAGGTTAGGTTAGGTTAGGTATGCATGAATGAAATCAAGTACTTTGTTAATCCTTAGTTTATACGTCCTATTTCGGTTGGACAAAAAAAAATCTGCTCCATTTACTTACCGACACTGCGCCAAATCTCCTGATTAGATTGGTGAAAACGGGTCGCATTTCGAAGAGACTGTACCAAACGGCCATCTTTTCTGTATGCTTAATATTTTTAATATAATTTCCAATTCGTTGAAATGTAATTTATTAGTAGTTAAGAGCGTGAATATCTATAGTAGTAGCGATATTTTCCACTCACCGAATGTAGGGCATGTTGGCAAGAACGTGGTACTTGGATCCCGGATCGAAGTCGATCTCAGATCTTAGCACGGGCGGCTTGATTCCCGTATATTTCTCCCTGTTCGGGACAAAACAAACATTCATGATATCTTACACACAATCTAAAAAAAATACTTATCACAGTTTCTTCTTTTTTTAGGACCACAACCTACTAACCGTTTGGGTTAAGCTTTTAAATATTAACTCTCTTTGATCATTGAGGGCTCCGCCCCCAAACCCCCCATGAGTTTTCTTTGCCAGTGGATGTAAACTAATGTAATTCCAGAGCCGTTTTTTGATAGGTCTTACCGTTTAGCCACAAGAGACCACCAAAGAAAGGTCCGCACCGACTTTAACGCTGCTCCAATATTTTGAATTTTTTTAAGGGGGTTGAAATCTTTTTTTTTTACCTTTTTGGAATTTTCCCGTCAGTTACAAGCTAGAAGTTATGAATTTGCCCAATTTCAAGATTCTAGCTCATCTGGAAGTGGATAAACATTGATATCAGTAAGTGAGTCGGCCATGTGGCTTTATAGTAGTATAATAACTACGTTAATGGTATTAGGGATTAGGAAGGTTATATCAAAGGAAATGTACTCGAAACTTCGCGGAGGGAAAGTGCAAAACCATTTAGGAAAAACCACCCTAAGTACACCCAACCAAGATTTGAACCTCAATCTCTCCGTCATTGGAAGTCTAGTCTACTGCGATAATAGCGCGTTAGACCATGTGGCCACCGAAGCGGGTCCACGTCTTACTACCTGTTCAGTTTATACGCATGTATAATAATTACGCTAATGGAGTAGGGAATAGGTAGGAAGCGTTTTAGAGATCGTATACTCGCATTTACATGGAAGGAGAACAGGAAACCGTTTAGGAAAAAAACCACCCTCAGTAGACTCAACCAGGACTCGAATTCTGCCACTGAAAGCATCAATCTTCTCCTGTAGCTGGGACCTTAGGACAAGGATGACTAACCTATGTCACGCGTGCCCTAAGTGGCACGAGGGATTGTTTTCTTTGGACGTGCTGTTCACTGTTTTCGCAAGGTTTTTTTTACCGACCAACCTTTTCATTTTATGAAGGTGTAAAGATAGAAAGTATCTTATATGAATATTATTATTATTACCAATTGGTTATTTGAGCGAAAAAATTTGGATAGCCATTAAGAAGTGTCCCACTTCAGTGGACTCATGGTCTAAGGTGTCACTTTTCGATGGCGGGGAGAACGAAACTTAAATCCCAGTCAGGCGTACTGAGATTTGGTTTTCCACTTTCCCTCCATTAAAACGCGGGTACACTTACTCTAAATGCCACCTTCCTAATCCCTAACATATTAATGTAATCGTACATGTGCGTATAACCTTAACGGTTAGTAAGACATGGCGGCAACAAAAATGTATATAAATTAAATAGTTTGTGATTTAGGTTGATTTCATTCTTCACACCTGAAAGTTTGTATAAATATAATTATATTTTTATATAGTCAAAGTTATGAAAACATTTTGAAATTTGAAATAATTTAATTGACATTTTGATTGTCTTTTAATATAAAAGTCAAATTGGCAAGTACAGTCATTAAAAAAAATAGATTCTATAGATCTTATTTCCCCCCAAATTTCTTGACGTGTACGTTATCTGTTAAGAATGAAGAATAAATTAGTTAAGATCCTAGAAAATAATTTTTTAAATTAATTTAAATATTACAGACCTCTTTTTCTTGGAAAGATCTCATGTGTATTTAACAGATGGCATAACTTACTCAAGTTAAGTTATGATAATATTCCCCCTTTTCTTCTGTATAATTCATTAATATAAATGGTCACAACTTGTTTTGAATGGTCACTGACCTGAGCCTCCACCAGTGACAGTTGTATTGCTCCTTGCCGACACCTCCTTGGAAGATGTCCCACCTCCATCGGTCCATCACCAAACTGAATGGCAGGAAGGCCAACTTGTCCAGAGCGAGGGAGAACAGGTAATTGATGTCATAGGGAAGATCATCCGCCGAGTTCTGGACCAGACCCAAGTTCTGCAAGTGACCAGGGGTTGACACGGACAAGGCGATTGCCTCGCCGACTGCTTCGTGGAAACCTGCGGACATTTTCAGTGAGACTTGGCCGAAACCAGTTAAGCTGGAGGTGTAAGGAACGCGAGTTAAGGGCGATGTTTTTTGCAGTTTTTATAGTAAAAACCTTTTGTTGATGAAAACAAATCAAATATTGCTCCAATAGAAACATAGTTTAATTTTCTTTACTTGTTGATATCAACAAGCCTTAGATATCTGTCACGAGCATAGTGTGCATTAGATGACAAACTTTTTAAATGAAGAGAAAAAGTTGTCATTAAATTCCAGGACAACCTTGATTGATATTTAACAATTGTTGATACTACTGTGTGAAGAAAATTAAATTCTATATTTCCACTGGAGAAATACTTAATCTAGTTTGGCAAAAAAATTGTTTTACTGTGAGAACTTCTTAAACACTGTCGTTAGCTTGCGTTCCTTACATCTCCACCTTAAGATCTGCTTCCACAAAGTCCACTCATCTGATTCGGGGTCTGTACACTGGGCGTGATCCTTCCATACACCCCTTAAATTTTTTCTAACTCCTATTTTAAACAAAATGTAGATATCACAATGTAAAAAAAAAAAACTATATTTCTACTAGAGAATTATTTGATTTCCTTAGACCAACAAAAAGTTTTGATATCAAAAATATTACTGGGAACTCACGCTTCTTACATTCCTCCCTTCTAATGAACTGGGTAATGAACTGGGTAATGGCTTCAATGACTACTAAAGGGAAACCTGAAGACAATGTCAGCGAGAACAAGACAAGGTTCTAGAGTAGACCCAAGATCTACTGGTAGCCAGTGGCTTACACAGATAAAATAACTTGCAGCGTTCAAACAATATTAATGTACGTTTATTCAGAATTATACAGTAGAACCAAACTATAGAAAGATAAAAAGGTATTAATGGTACACTTCTTTAAGTTATTCTTCATAATCAGTTTTTTTTTTCTAGAATTTTGTACCCTTAATACATGATAGTGTTTATAGTGACAACAATAAAAAATCAATTATAATAATTCGTTTAGTTTCAAGTATGTTTTTTATTTATTTTCTCAAAAATATTGGCGAAATTAAAAGAACGTGCACAAGTTTAACATTAAATTTTAATCAATAATTTTGGTAGTTTTGATAAAATAATCTAACCATTTAAAAAGTATATTTTGTGCTTAAGAATAGTATACATTCTCTTAGGGGTCATCATTAAATTCCGTTACCTCACATAAGGGATTACGTAGTTTTTTCTTTTTGCGATTTGGTAAATTAGATCATTTTATTGTTTAATAATTTTTATACATTAAGATTGGTAATATATTGAGTTATATAATATTTTATTTAGTTGCAGCCAAATTAGGTGTAACACATGCTAAGTAAATGAAAAAAAATATTAGAAATAATATATTTATGTTATGACAATTTTTGTGTGTAATATTTTGTCTCACCATAAACATTGATAAAAAAACCTTATTTGAGATGGATTATCACCCCCCACCCCCTACTCCTCATAATACAAATTAAGAAAATACTGGACCCTTAATGGTCCCCCTAAAAACATTACGTAATTTAAGGATGGCCCCTTACCAGGATTTGCTCCGTCTCGGAAGGCTTTCGGAAGATGCCTGTAGTGCAAGAAGTACTGTATGTGCCCCATTTCATGATGTGCCGTCACAAAGTCCTTCATATTAACGTGTGTACACATCTTTATCCTAGAACATAGGCACGTTGGACATAGGAACATTAACTGTAAGCCAAACAAAATATTATCAAGAGTCCTTCTTACCTTATGGATAACACCTATATTATGTAGCTAATAATAATAGACCGTAATGGTTAAGTTAAGGCTGCCACCTTTTCCTACAATTAGTAAAAAATTACTATTAAAATTTAAGATAAGTAAATAATACCCATAAAAATACACAAATAATGACACAGAAAAACCAGAGCTAATTACAAAATATATTACGTGATAAAGAAACACAGTAAAAAATCGTTAAGATTTATAAGAAAAGAGTTGTATTGAGACCCACTTCTGTGGCCGTATGGTCTAATGCGCTACTCTCGTGCCAGACTAGACTACTGTTGATGGATAGATCAAGGTTCGAATCTTGGCCGGGTGTGTTGAGCGTGGGTTTTTACCTATAATCTCTCCTGTTGCAGAAGTCCCAGGCGGAAGGTTGGCAGATTACGATGCGGTCTGGTAGTTCTTCCAGGACGGATCCAGCCCAGAATTCTGGAGGCATACCAGACATATTCATCGACTGGTAGAAGTCCTCAGCGAGCCTGAACATGGCTAGAGAGTTGTAACCCTAAGGAGGACAAGCAGTCATTGAGATTATATTGATACGGTGAGGCTATCACATAAAGAATTACACTTAAGGTGGTGTAGGGCGGCTTTTTGCCATAGTGAGCAGAGTTGGTTTAAGTTGGGGACTTAGGGACACGAGAAAAGATTGGTAAAAGGAAACCAAATATTTATCCAGCGAAAACATAAAGTCTACCATTCTTGAATATTTATATGGGTTGACATTGAGCTTAACGGAAACCTTTTATCTTAATTTAAAAAGTTTATCATCTAATACCAATATGCTCTTGACAGGTATTCAACAATATCACCATGTGTAGGAAACTAAATTCGTTGTTTCTGCTGAAGAAATTATTTATTTATTGTTAGTAAAAATGCAAAAACACTGGCTTTTTCTCACTGTCATTGTTTAAGTGCCAGTGGAAATACATTCCAAACATAGAGAGGAGCCTATTTATGATTGGTCAAATGGAAAATGAGTGATGAGTACACATCACACGTACAGCTTTAAACAAGTTCTTTTAATTTGTACCTGCACCACGTCTTACTTACTAACCGTTCGGGTTGTACATTAACAAGTTTTTCTCACCCTGGAATCACTCCCAGACACTCTACAGCAGGGATCAGCAATATTTTTGTGTCACCATTGACTTTTACATTTATCAAAAGTCTCATGTGGCTATCCTTTCTTTCTTTACTCCACTTTTAATTATACTTTTTCTATAAAATCTTGTATTTTATTCCTTAAATTCAACATTCCCTCCAATACCTACGTTCATACCTTAATAGAAAACACATAATGTAAATAAAATGTACTTTCCATCCACCATGAAAGGTCTTACCTTGATAGATTACACTATGGCCCTATCTAATAAGCTGTACCATAGCAGAATAATGATCGACCAGTGGATCGCGATAAAACTATTTCCGACCCATGCACTACAGTATGTTACTTCCTTTGGGAGCGTAGGTAATCCTTTTCACCTAGCAAAGTTTTAAGAAACGTGAAATCATCGCCATTCTGATCAATACAATACAATACAATACAATACAATCAAGTCAATACAAGGTGGAACAAGATACATGGCAATGGTGACATCACAAAGTAGAATATCTTAAAATTGAACTTAGTATGTTAATTAATCGAATAATTTTGTGTTTCGCGTATTTTTTTAACGGCATGTTTAGCACAAGGGTTGTTAAGACACATTTACCGGGTATAAGAGGGTTATTTAAGAGATTATGCAATTATTTCAGTGTGGAGAAAGGATGAGTGAACTGCAATGATAGTGCACTCCAATTTTAAAATTAATAATATTATCTGAAAGCTGGAAAAATTTATTTTTTAAAATTTATTAGGGTTATTAACATGTATTACTACCTGTTCAAGTAATACGAATATATTATAATTACTCTAATGGAATAGGAGTGGGGAAGGAAGGAGTTTAGAGGTAATCTACCCGTATTTGCGTGGAAGTAGAGGGGGAAAACTTTTAGGAATAAACACCCTCACTAGACCCAAACAAGAAGAGAGTGACGCCTTAGAGAATCGGCCACTAAAGTGGTTAGCTAGAACAGTTATTAGATCTACTTTCATGTATTCATACGTGAATTATTGTGATCTGCAGCTGTCGAAATCAAACAAACATCCCCGTAAAACCAGACAAGAGGACACTGACGTCTTTGTCCAAGGTCCCAGTGTTACTAGTTAGGATAGTATCAACACATGATTGTGACGAAGAACGCAAATAGATCACTGACCTGCTCAATCATCTGAGGTGTTACATCCAGGAAGTTCTTGCCAGGATAAGGGATGGTGACGTCCAGGATATTGCTCCACGATTGACCCCACATGTTTCCTGAAATAGAATGGAATACACAAAGTAAATTTCAGCCCTTTTTTGTCTTGTATTCAACCGTCCGATGATAAATGTAGACTCAAAGGACTTGTCTTACGCATACGAGGGGACATCATATATTTGTTTTTTAAGCGAGTTTTACCCATAAAAACTTGTCTGTAGACACAGAATAACCAGAGTTGCGAGACTTTTTCATCTGGAGAAAGTGCTATGTTGCGTTTGAAAGCTAATCAAAATACGATGGAAGTTACAATGCCACTGCGTTTCACGCACTCGGACAGTCACATGTAACTTTCCCACATTTGGATTTTTTAGAATTTAAAAGTCGTTCAAATACTGAATATCGGTGTCACTTTTAGAGTTAGCGGACTTTTATTAAGAGATATAACTGTCCTATTATTTATGATTCAAGCACAAAAGAGTTTACATATTGGGTAAATAAAATTGAAGTATGTAATTAAGGTGGGAGCATAGAGATCATGAGTTAAGGGCAGTGTTTTTTTACAATTTTACAGAAAAACGTTTTTGGTCAAAATAAATTAAATATTTCTCCAGTATAAACATAGAGCTTAATTATTTTCTTCGTATGGTGATATCAACAGTTGTTCAGGATCTGTCAAGTTCGTCCTGGAATTTAATGACAACTTTTTATCTTCATTTAAAATGTTTCTAATCTAATACCGTTATGTTTATTACAGATATTCAACAACTGTTGATATCACCTTGTTGAGAAAATAAATCTATAAGTCTCGCCTAGAGCAATATTTCATTTATTTTGGTCAAAAAACATGTTTTGCATTAAAAAGTGCTAGAACACTTTCCTTACCTCACGTTTCTTGCACTCCCACCTTAATTAACTAGATCAGTGGTGCAGGCTTGGGAAAAATTGCCAAATTGTAAGGATACCGTTGAATAATAATTTATTAAAACTTTCACTAATTGTTGGATTGATCCATCATTTTATTAGCCTTCAGCACTTTAGGAATAAAATAAATAATAAACTTNTCTCTCTCTCTCTCTCTCTCTCTCTCTCTCTCTCTCTCTCTCTCTCTCTCTCTCTCTCTCTCTCTCTCTCTCTCTCTCTCTCTCTCTCTCTCTCTCTCTCTCTCTCTCTCTCTCTCTCTCTCTCTCTCTCTCTCTCTCTCTCTCTCTCTCTCTCTCTCTCTCTCTCTCTCTCTCTCTCTCTCTCTCTCTCTCTCTCTCTCTCTCTCTCTCTCTCTCTATATATATATATAATTTGTATCGCCTCTCTCTCTCTCTCTCTATATATATATATATATATATAGAGAGAGAGAGAGAGAGGGATATATATATATTACGAAATGCTTTTCGTTGTGTTGCCATGTGTTCTAGGTCCTTTAAAAAAATTTGCTCGCATGACCCTAACCTGAAGTTAAATTTTCGTGAGAAGAACATTTTTCCGGCAGCAATAAAAGTAGCTAGATCTACTTTCAAGTGTTCATACGGCTAGGGCTAGTGATTTGAACTGCAATTATCCCTTATGATATATATTACCAAAACCTAAAAAAACCACAACAATAAAATAGTAAAATTTTATCAATGTTGACTGCAATAAATATGTATGTATTTTCTAAAAGTTTCGCGTTGCCAAACTCCTTCCATAGCTGTGGAAGACCGGGTGAGAAGGGGCGCGCCGCTACCTCAATAGCAGCAAGGTAGTGCGGTGTAGTCTAGTCGACAGGGTGTAGACAAAGATTGGGATGGCGTTATAAAAGTCGCCACTAATGAAAGGTTGCCTCTCAACTTGAAATCAAATCAATTACAAAAGCAGAGAGCTATTTAATCTAAATTTGTTTAAGCTGAGCCATTATTATTTATTATTTGAACTTTTATCGTTTTAACCAGGTTCACTATTTTTTCTTTAATTGCAGATATAACGGAAGAGGATTAAGGTTTAAAAAAAATTCACCAGTGTAATTATTACATTAACACATGTATGATTCATTAATTTTATAAATAGGAAGAGTAAGACAGAGTGGGCGACTTGGGAGGCCTCTATTCAATTCCAATCGTCTACCCTAGTCACCTTTTTTCATTGATAAATTAGCAATCGCTGACAGACCACATGGCTTCAAATACAATTGTATGTGTCCTTTTCTGGAACTACATATCTATTTTGTATAAGCTTATGCTCTTTTTCCCTCTTCACCTGTAACCAGCACTTGTCATATCAATAAGGAAGAGGCGAAAGAAAACTTATGAGATTTATTATTACAAGGCGAAGAGAAAATCTTGCTGATAGCTCTCAAATATTTTAAAATATTCTTCTTTTAAGCTTAAAATAATTACTGTATTTGTTAGAAAAAGGATTTATATAAATCACGTTTATATTAAGCCTGGTCTCATAGATATGTAAATATGATTAAAAAGTGGTTGAAAATGAGATAGTTCAACATTTAAAAAATTGCTATTAATAAAACTCAAAATTGAGGTTTGTTTTGGAGTGAACCATATTTTTGAAATAGCGCATCGTAGAATTACTATTATGTTAGAGCTGAACGTCTGCGTGGCAATTTCTCGCTAACCGAGGCTTAGATAACTAGTTATTTCTTCCTCTTGACTATCCGCATTTAATTTTAATAATAAGGTAAAGATTAAACAGGTAAAATATATGGGAAATGTACCAGAATTTTAATGAATTTAAAAAAAATGTAGTTTCTACAGTCATGATTTGAACCTTGACCTCCCCATGTCAGTAACCCAAATCTCGACAAACTTTATATTTAATCTAAGTGAGTCGCAGATGCGAGTATTAGTGTGTTTAATCTCTGATTTAGATTTATATCCTCTCTCCAGACTAATACTGGTGAAATAGATTAGGCATCCCCATTACTCACTTGCTTACATTGTGTAGATTTTAATTTTAGACAGCAAAAAAAAAAAAGAAAAAAAGACACTGTGTGTTTTCACAAGCGATAGTTTTTAGATATTTAGTAAATAGTTATAATAGACTATAAAATTAGTGATTTACATTATTTAAATATTATTAATACACATTAGATACATAACATATATAATAAACATTTGAAGATCTATTAATGTCAAAAGGCAATTTGAAAATCTTATCATTATTTGACTTATTTGTCCAATTTGTTTTCCTAAACTGATGAGTGGTAGCGTGTTTATAGTATGTAAACAATATATACTTACTATTAGTTAATAATATATAAATGTAGAGGAAGCAAGACTGAGATGGAGTAGTCATGCAATGAGGATGTTGAAATATATGAGATAGTAGAGGAAGCAAGGCTGAGATGGAGTAGTCATGCAATGAGGATGTTGAAATATATGAGATAGTAGAGGAAGCAAGGCTGAGAAGGTATGGGCATGCAAGGCTGAGAAGATATGGGCATTTAATGAGGATGTTGGAGTAGGTGATAGTAGACGAAGCAATATTGAAATGGTATGGGCATGTAATGAGGATGGATAGGGAGAGGATGCCAAAGAGAATTATGGAAATGGAGTATGCATGGAAAATACAACAAGGTAGATAAATAAAGAGCTACGAGAAGTGGATAGCAGAAATTGTACAGGAGAAAGGAGAAGAAATGAAGCCATTAAAGGAGGAAGAATGGTGGGAAAATAGAGTAAGATGGAGGAAACTCGCCTCGCTGGGGCTGGAAACAGCTAATGATGATGCTGAATCATTGTATTACCCAGTATATGTGCTGGAAGCGGTGCACTCCTGCTGATCTTGTCCGGACCATAGAGATCTCTCAGTTTCCTCCTGACGTACGCGTGCATGAGTTCGTACAACGGCTTCACCTCCTCCCAGACATCCTCCACGTCGAAACGGAACGTGGGCGAGTCGTAGGGGAACATCCAGTACTCGGCGGTGTCTTTGAGATCTGAATTCAGACCACCGTAAATAATTTACAAATCATGTTATCGTTATAATCACCAATAAGAAATGGTAGCTGTAACCTTCATTCTCCATGAAAGTTACAGTAGCGAGCAAATTAATGTTAATACGGTGGTTTTTTTTTAAATGGCAACACAATTATGTCAACTGTGGTTGGAATGAGATATCTAAGAAATGTATGTGGGAAAACTCGTATGGACAGAATTATTAATGAATGGGTGCTGAAGTAGTGCTGTTTGAAAGGGAATCCTTTAGGAGAATGTGAAAGAAACGTCTTACGTTGTTTTGGACATATTGAGAGGATAAGTGTGGATCGAGTGGCGAAACAATTATATGAAGATATAATATGTGAATCAACAGGAAGTGGTATCCCATGTAAGATGTGGCTAAATGTTGTAGAATGTGTGAAAAAGAGAAACATTAAGAGTTTTATGAATAAAAGAGCATGCATGACTCTGTGTATGGATGCTGTTTAAGCTAAGGGAGTATTTAGGGATAGGGAAGTATGGAGAAAATTAGTGAGGATGTATGTATGTAGTATGTATGTAGTATGTATGTATGTATGTATGTATGCATTTATGTATGTATGTATGTATGTATGTATGTATGTATGTATGTATGTAGTATGTATGTATGTATGTATGTATGCACGTATGTATGTATGTATGTATGTA
>CABFOV010001710.1:66243-77568 GCA_902141375.1 Timema poppense | reverse complement strand
GTATGTATGTATGTATGTATGTATGTATGTATGTATGTATGTACGTATGTATGTATGTATGTATGTATGTATGTATGTATGTATGTATATATGTATATATGTATGTATATATGTATGTATGCATATATGTATGTATAATACGTATGACGATTGCGACAGAACATTTGTTTTGTATGCCATAGCCCCAAATCAAGCACTGCAGCAGTGGACGTGTTTTCACATAACTACGCCAGGCGAAGTGTCTATGCATAACCTACGCCAATGTTGAATTTTAGAGAGGAAGTGTATCCAAATTTACGTCGAGGGAAAGCGAAACACAATTTTAAGAACAAACCGCCTTCAGTACACCCAAAATAGACATCCCAGTCCTATTGCGAGAGTTGTATGATTACTCACTGTTGAGCTTGGCGGCCTGGTTACTCAGGTCTACCAACTGTTCGTACAAGTCCCTGATCTTCTGACCGCTCTTGCGCCGCCATTCGGTCCACACGTATTGAAGTTCATCCCAGTCTCGGCTGCGCGCCATGATCACGGTAAGCTCTGAAACAATATCACTGCTACATACCAATCTTCATAGGAAGGTTCTTTTATAAAACACAAACGGTGAACATCGATAACAACTAATAGTGGTATTTTAAGGATATTGATTATTCCTTATCTATCCCTCCCTCTCTCTCTCTCTCTATATATATATATACTAGCAGCCCAACCCGGCTTCGCACGGGCATAATAATATAATAAAAGAAAATACACAATGTTTTACATTTCGGAGCCTATTCATTACAAACAAACAAACAAACAAACAAAAAATCAAACCTTTCCTCTTTATAATATTAGTATGATAAAGAGAGATATATAATATATATTTATATCTCTCTCTATATATATATAAATAGAGATATATAATATATATTTATTTATATATTTATATATATATAAATATGTAAAATATATATAATATATAAATATATATAAAGATACATATATACATATACATACATATATTATATATATATTTAAATATATAAAAATACAGCTGCTGCTCACATAACGTGGCGTATGAACACGTGAAAGTAGATCTAGTATAGTATGATATTGGTAGGAAGAACAGTAGAAGTTAATTACTAAAGTTACTAAAACAATCTTCATATTATCATACATAAAGTCATGTCATCTGCGGATGTTAATTTTGATATATATTATTAATATCTATAAAATATCACAAATAATATAGGAAAATATCAATGTTGCCCGCTAAGAAATATGTTTTGATTTTCTATACTGTTCTTCCAACCAAAACCAGGGTATAGCTTTTCTATCCGTAGGCTAAGTTAGATTCTACCTATGAAAATTTGACTGCACATAATCCGGTAGGCATAAAATAGGCAGAGTATTTTTATAGTGAAAATTATTATATCATTTTTACTTTCTCATATAAAGAGAAAGTATTGTGATAGTGACATGTTTTTATTTTGAGATTATGATATTTACATTTTACGTACCCCCNCCCCCCAAAAAAAAGTGTATTTTACTATTATCTTTGTCGGCCACAGATCTGAAATGGTTTGATGGGTTCTGTCCAAAATTGATATTTTGAAGCTATATTTCTAAGATTAGTTAACTGATGATTTTGTTTAAAATAGAAATAACACTGTATACTTGGTTTTTGGGTTAAAATTCGTTTAAGCGTAGTTTATTGATGGTAATTTTATTATTTTAAAATATTTTATAAAAAGCTGATTTGGTTCATTAATAATGACTACCTGGTAAGTTTGTAACAATATAAATGATCGTATATATTTGTTTTTCTTAAGAAATCAATTTAATAGTAGTTTACTGAAGACTTTTATTTTTAATTTGAAATTCTAAATATACATCTCTAATGATTTTGTTCAAAATTGGTGTCCGTACCCTATTGTATTTCTCAAAATTAATCAATTTAAGATTAACTTACATGCAGAGATTTTGTAATTAGTATTTCAAAAATAGCCTTTAAGACTCAGTTCCAAATGGTTTCATTTGAATTTGTTTTCATGATAAATAGATAATTCGTTTTTTTTTTATGTTTAACAAACATAATAATTTCCAAATGGTTTCATTTGAATTTGTTTTCATGATAAATAGATAATTCGTTTTTTTTTATGTTTAACAAACATAATAAATCTGAGGGTAACTTATATATAACTTATTTTTGAAAATTTGATTTTTTAAATGGTATAGGCGAAATAATCTTGTTTAAAATGTTTATTATTTGTTCTTGTTCTTAAGGGAGGTACCCATGTAACTGGGGTATCCAAGAACATAACTAGTTTTAAAAATGCTGTCTGGACATAAAAATAGAAACCCGGGATCTTAAAATATATTACTACAAGATACGCTGAGCTAAGATGTCAGATATTAAAAGTTATCATCAGTCTAATAATGTTTTACTGAGAATATATATTAAAATCCCAAGCTATTGAGAACCAAGAAGCAGTACAAACTATAAGTGAAACTTTATAGTTTATAAAATATTCCTTAGGGTAATGTGTCCCAATTACGTCTAATTCGAGCTACGACGTCTTCATATCAAACGTCGTGCAAGTTGAAATATGTACACATGCTAATTTTATAACCGACTAAAACATCTCATTCCTCACATCAATCATTTGATAAAAAGAACTACCCATTAGATCAGAGATGTCAAAACCTTTTTCTAGCTAATATTAAAAGAAAATTATGGATCTATTTCCATAGGGCTATTCATTCAAGGATGCTGCATTATACCAGAAGTGGACCGATTGTAAATCCACGGTGACACCCCCCTCCCCCGTCCCTCCTGTAATTTTCTCGTCATAACTGATCATGGAGAAGTTATTAAAACCCTGGAGCGTTGCCACGCCTCTTTCTCCTTTCTTCTAAGAACATACTTGAAGAGTTGGTAGACAGAACTGACTGCTAAAAATCAGAATAAAAAAAGTAGAGAGCTTAAATTCTTACGACCATAAAAATTTTACTTAGAGTATTATAATAATTATAAGCTCTAAATAGTGATTCAATGATTTCAAATCATTACAGTTCATTAGTTATTAGTAGTTGCTAACTTAATGTTTTTATATACCATTGTTAAGGTCAAGTAATTAATGTATGGGGCTGAAATTTAGTATAATTAAACATCCATATATGAATCATACACAATGAAACATTAATATTAATATTATAACTACTATAAAGTATATTAATAAGATAAATATTTCATTAATATTAATACTATAAACACTATAAAATATATTAATGATATAAATAATATAAATATTTCATTAGTAATATTATAAATACTATAAATATATTAATAATATAAAATTTTCATTCTGTACACGTCATATAAATGTCTAATTATAATAAATTTCAGCCCCCTCACATTAATAAATTTACCTTAACAATGGCAGGCAAAAAATATAAAGTATCAAGTTTTACCCCTTATAGCTTGTGAACTGTAATTATTTGAAATTATTGTACAACTATTTATAGCTTATATTTATTCACTTGTTAAATTGGTTTAGTAACATTTTGATGGTCGAATTAATTTAATCGTCTATGAGGGTTTTATTTTAGCACTGCTTCTTACTACACTACACCTACTACACCTATGTATTAATTACTCAAAGGTGGTAAGGATGGTGAAGAATTAATTTAGTGGAAGTGTACCAGAATTTGTATGGAGGTCTGTTCTCATCTTAACATGTATGCACTATACCTGGCTCTAATTTCAGCCCACACTTGAAGGGGTCGTTGTAGGCACATATGGTTGCCGTGTCATACACGGTCAGCATGTCGTTTATCAACCGGTTATACTGGAACAAAGATGGTGAACAGTGATAATTAGGAGGCTAACTGTCTAGAAATTGTAACTTACTGGCAATATAAACATGCATTACATCTTTACTGATTAATAGATTACTTGTTGGATTAAATCTCTGACACTTAAAATTGGTTTATCTTGCATATGTGATGGTTTAGATATAAATATTATAATTTTTTAAATTGTTATGTTTTTCTTTGTAACAAAGTAATTAGCAAGGTAACCAACCCTGGGGTCCAGGGTTCGAGTCCCGACTGGTACCTTAGTCATTTTCTTCAAAAGAAGAACTACCCCAACGGCCACCAGGATTTGATTAACTAGGCTTAAGTTAGGTTTAAGTGTTTCCACACCCTCATACTAACTATTACCAACATCTCATCTCATCGGGTCATGGAAAGAGCCTCCACGGAAAGGATGTACTATTAGTACATTCGGGCGTCCCTGGGAAACGGTACATTAGTACTGGATAAGCTTTCTACAAACTGGGCTATGAGTATTGTAGCCCAGCCATGCAATATATAATTAGGAAGGTCATGATGCAATAATTTATGTCGCTGAACTATATTCTAACAACGATTATACATATAATTTAAGATATGAGGCCACCAAAGATATATAGAATTGTGTCCTAGACGCAGATGTGTCAATTGGTAGCTAATATGATGGGTATTTGGTTCAATTTGACCAATCCAAGGAGAATAAATCCCTGTTCAGTAGACAGGTTGGTTTCAAAATTTTTGTTGATCCCTTCGACTGAATATATCTATTTCTAGTAATGTTCAAGTTTATTTGGTAAGGAGTAATAGTAATTGATAGTAAGGTTATATTTTCTTTTTTATTATTTCTATTCCTTTCTCCTTATTTTATATACTTTCCTATCTATGACGACGACATGTTTTAGTGATTTCTCACCATCTATAAGTCTGAGGAAAACCACTGTTATTTAAAATTATTGTATAAAATATTTTATGAAATTATGAATTAAAAAAATTAAATATTAGAAATTGAAATTGGTTAAACTCTTAGCCATCTCCATTTCCAATGTTTAACTTTTAAATTAATAATTTTATAACACATTTTATACAATCATTTGAAATAACTTTGGTTTTCCTCATACTTAAAGATGGTGAGAAATCATCGACATATGTCGTCGTCATAGAAGAAAAGTATATAAAATAAGGAGAATGGAATAAAACTAACAAACAATAAGATATGACCTAACTATCAATGAAAATATATAGTTTAAATTATTTTTTCAATCTATTTATGACTCTTCAAATCCCATTTCCCATCATCTCTTACAGTCGTATATTTCTATGTATTCTTCATTCCACCCATCCCTCCATCTACCCATCTATAAATGTATACATCTATCTAGCTAATTGTTATATTTACCGGTGACCTGACGGTCTAGGGGTAAGCTGTCAGACTGATGTGCTGAGGGTATGGGGCCCAATACCCGGTCCCAACACAGATTTATCTGATTGTCAAACCCTTCCTTGATCTCTGATAAGACGTGCATTAATCACAACTTGTGAATGTGGGGAATGCCAGACTTCCACCGTGGTTCGAATCCCACATTAAACTGTAGGTCCCCCATTTCATCTCACAATCACCCTACCATTACAAATTAACTTAAGTGCGTAAAGCCCAAACGGATAGTACTATAGGATGCTAATAATAGTAATGATAAAAATAATAATCTATTTACCAGAATATACAGGGTGTAACGTTGCATGTGGGACCCAATTAAGCGGTGGACAGAAGACACAAACATGTGCCCCATTTAACTTTTGTTCTTAGTTATAGTCATGTATGTACTCTTGTCATATGGAGCTGATTAACTTCATAGTAAGTGTTCAAAATGGCCAGCTACAGCTTGAATTCAAACCTTTAGTCGTTGTGTAATAAAATGCCGCTTTCTTTCATAAATACAGTACATTGCAATCCTTTCATTTAGGCTAAAAGTGGCCATTTTGGGCACTTCCTCTAGTGTTAAACCACCCTAAATTACTGTAGTACAGGTGAGGCAGAAATAATTAGACGATTAGTAGCTTTAAAATTAATACTTTAACTGAAAAGTAAATATTCACTATCTAAATAAAATCACACTATATATTATTTTTTTTAAATCTTTTTGAATATAATGTCACTCAGATGAGGTCCACCGGACGTCAAGCAAACCCCAGCACGCTGACCATCACTTTCCTCAATATAGATCGTCTAATTATTTCCGCCTCATTCTGTATAAACATGACTGTAGCCCGGAAATAAGTTCAAGTGAAACACATGTTTATATTAACTTTTTCGTTGTTTTTGTGTCCCTCTGCTGAAGTGGATCTCACATCCTACGGTTCACCCTGTATATGTAACTCTATCTATTTATTTATCAATCACTCTGTCTATCTAAAAGTGTGCACGTACCCGATCCAGCAGGTGTGGCGGTAGCGCTGCAGGACCTATGGTGGTGAGGAACTGAACTTGTCTCCAAAGTTTGGGGTCTTGGACGTGTTCTCTGTCCACCTTGGCCAGCATCTCTTTGACAGCCCGCTGGAAGCTGGCGTACTGAAGCTGAGACACAGTCTGCAAACAATCAACATCTGGTTATTGATCTATTTCATCTTGTTCACAGGGAAATGTTCAAACGCACAAGGAGGGGATGCAGGGAAGGCGAATTAAGGGCAGTATTTTTG
Source organism: Timema poppense (assembly GCA_902141375.1). Classification (NCBI taxonomy): domain Eukaryota; kingdom Metazoa; phylum Arthropoda; class Insecta; order Phasmatodea; family Timematidae; genus Timema; species Timema poppense. Next base: position 71,034 of record CABFOV010001710.1, on the reverse strand, counting down.
CAGGTTTTGTATCAAAATTATTATTTTTTGGTTTAAATATACAAAATAATTCTCCAGTAAATTTTTTTTATTTAGCACCGCATCTTACTAACCGTTCGGGTTATACGCTTTAAGTACTAATTACGCTAGTGGATTAGGAATTGGGAAGGTTGAATTAGAGGAAGTGAACCCGCATTTGCGTAGAGGGAGAGTGGAAAACCATCTAGGAAAAACCACCCCTAGTTCATCCGACCGAGATTCGAACCTTGATCTCCCCGTCCTCAGCCGACGAACTAACCACAATTAGCGCGTCAGCCAACTACGACACCGAGGCGGGTTATCCAGTAGAAAAATAAGAGTTTAATTTTCTTCACATGGTGATATCAAGCGTTCTTGAATATCTGTAAAATGTGTCCTTGAATTTAATGACAACTTTTTCTCTTAATTTAAAAAGTTTTTCATATAACGCCGCTATGCTCATGACAGATATTAAAACACTGTTGATACAAGCATGGGAATAAAATTAATCTCTATGTTTATACTTGAGTAAGATTTGATTTGTTTTTACAAAAAAGTTTAAGATCTACAGTTCATTTTTTATTGGAAGAAACTTATCAAGTAATTGAAAAATGTACTATATACAACCCGCCTCGTTGGCGTAGTTGGCTAACGTGCTAGTCGTGTTGAACTCGACTGCTGAGGACGGGGAGATCGAGGTTCGAATCTCGGTCGGGTGAACTGGGGGTGGTTTTACTAAATTGTTTTCCACTCTCCCTCCACGCAAATTCAGGTTCACTTCCTCTATTTTAACCTTCCCAATTCCTAATCCATTAGCGTAATTAGTACTTAAAACGTATAACCCTAACGGATAGTAGGACCCGGTGCTAAATAATAATAACAATAATAATAATACTAGATATACTTTCCTGTATACATAAGTGTAAGAAGTAAAAATATAAAAAATCATGGGTCAGAAGAAACAATGTCATCATCAAAATGAAAATGATGATTCTAATCAACATTGTCAACACTATAGAAAGTCAATAACCAAAAAGTATAGTTCAGCTGATATTCAAAGAATTCTTTGCATAGTAACTTTTTTTAGCCCCACGTCATACTACCTGTTCAGGCTATATATATATATGTATATATATATATGTATATATATATACATATATATATATTAATTTGATAATGATCTAAGGATGAAGACTGTTGAATTTAGATTAATAGTACCAGCATTTGCGTGTAAGGAGAACGTAAAACTATTTTGGGGAAAAACCTATGTACATCCGACCGGGATCCAAACCCCGATCTCCCCGTTATCATCAAGCCAGTCTAACACGAGAGTGACGCCTTATCTTATACCATTCGGACACTGAGATGGACTAGTATAGTGTAGATTACAATATAGGGCCATAGTGTAATCCGTCAATGTAAGACTGTTTACCTATCATGTGTTAAATGGAGTGTTGGTGTCTTAAAATACTGGTCGAACGTATCTGCCGTTCGCAAGAACTTGACTGAGTGAACGATTTGTGGACACCAGCGTGGGTTTGCTTGCGTCGTCATATGTTATGAAAAGACGTGTATTAGTCACAACTTGTGAATGTGGGGAATTCCAGACCTCCACCGTGGCTCGGATCCCACGTTAAACTGTAGGTCCTCCATTTCACCCTACTACCATTACACATTAGCGTAAGTGCGTGTACCCCGAACGGGTAGTAAGACATGGTGCTAATAATAATAATCATAGTCTAAAAGATAAAGCGGTTGTTCACTCAGGACCACACTATCGGTTCACTAAATATTCACTATGCATTCTTGCATGCCACCCGAGAAGGTTAAAGTTACTCTCAAACCTTTTATTTTATTATTTTATTTTTAACTATCTAAACTTATTTAACTTACAACAAGAATGTAACCTCTTTTTTGTATTTTTATACAAATGAATAGGCCTAGGTTACCTGACATAAATTAATTTTTTTTAGCACCTCGTCTTACTACCCGTTCGGGCTTTACGCTTATGTACTAACTACGCTAATGGTTTAAGGGATTAGTAAAGTTATATTCAGAGGAAGTGTACCTGAATTTGCGTGAAGGGATTGTGGAAAACCATTGAGGAAAACCACCCTCAGTACACCCAACCAAGATTCGAACCTCTATCTCCCCGTCATTTATAGTCTAGTCTATAGCAAGAGTAGCACGTTAGACCACGTGGCCACCAAAGCGGGTATGAATTAATTAATCTTTTAAATGGTTGTTCCTCAATACTTTGGAAATTTTTTGTATATTTTGGAGGTCATAAATAAATCCCTTATTTAATAAATAATTATATATACATATTGTTCGCAGTAAACCCCTTTTTTTCCTTTATTTTTCTCTAGAACCCGCTTCGGTGGTCGCGTGTTCTAACGCACTGCTTTCGTGTTAGGCAAGATTGCCAATAACAGGTTCATATCTCGGTTGGGTGAACTGAGGGAGTTAAAAAAAATGTTTTCCACTCTCCCTCCACGCCATTATGGTTACGTCTCCTCTAAATATAGCCTTCCTAATCCTCAAATAATTGGCGTAAAACCCGCCTCGGTGGCGTAGTTGGCTAACGCGCTAGTCGTCCGCTACTGAGGACGGGGAGATCGAGGTTCGAATCTCGGTCGGGTGAACTCGGTTTTTTTCCTAAATGGGTTTCCACTCTCCCTCCACGCAAATGCGGGTTCACTTCCTCTAATTCAACCTACCCAATTCCTAATCCATTAGCGTAATTAGTACTTAAAGCGTATAACCCGAACGGGTAGTAAGACGCGGTGCTAATATTATTATTATATCATTAATATACTAACTGGCGTAAAATTAGTACACAATCGTTTAACCTGAAAAAGTACTAAAACACGGTGCTAACAGAAGAAAAGTAAATGGAGTTGGTTCGATCTCCACCAGGGGCAGTTGACGCGCTGGAGAAAGAGGATTGGGAATTTGACGGTGTGGATTGGGGTCATTTTCTTGGTCGAGGTCAGCCGGTATGGTTGTTCTAATTTTACCAGAGTTGAATCTTCCGTGTCAAGATTTTGTGCATCGCCCGTGTATTATTATTATTATCACCGCGTCGCGTCTTACTACCCGTTCGGGTTATACGCACTTACGCTAATGTGTAATGGTAGGGTGATTTGTGAGATGAAATGAAGGACCAACAGTTTAACGTGGAATCCGAACCACGGTGGAGGCCTGGCATTCATCGCCCGTGTAAATGAAGGGAGTGCTGAGCTTCTGTTGGGGAGATGGACTTCTCCATTTAGGGTAAGTACTAATTTCTGCATATTATGTTTGAAGTGTCATTTGAATCCTCACATCTGTCTGAATTAGATCGAAATATGTTTTGATTGAGAAGGTTTATTTTTTTAAACCGGCGGTGAAGGAGATTGGTGTTGACTACTGGAGGACTTATTCGTTAAAAGTCTCGGTTAAGCGTATAATATACATGTTTTGAAGAAAATATTAATTCTAGACGGATTCGACTTAAAGTTAACTCAAGGGGACTGCTCCATTATGAGGGAGGTATTTACTAGTATACGTATTTAAAAGGTAGTCTGAAGACAATACTCGTTCTAAACTTATTTGACTTCTGGTTAACTCAAAGGGATAACTTGTTTTAACACTGTAGGAGGAAGGGGAGAATGTTTTGTTGAGCTCCGGGATAAATGAGATTGGCACCAATTACTGTACGAGGGACTTCTCCATTAGAAGTACAAACTTGCGCCCGTATTTAAGTTATGTCACGTGTGAGTTTACACTTAATTTATTTTACCACCGCGTCTTACCACCTGTTAGGGCTATACACCTATGTACTATTACACTAAGGTTTTAGGGACTAGGAAGGTTTAAATGAGAGGAGGTGCATCCGCATTTGCGTGGAAGGAGAGTGTATAACCATCCTCGGTGCACCCGACAGGGATCGAACCCCAATCTCCCCGGTTTTGCTGTTTAGTTTGACACGAGAGTTTTACATTTAATATTCATTTTTATTAAGGGGATTCTTGCGCAATATTGTGGCAAATGGGATTTGCGCTAATGTCTAGAAGTACTACTCCATTAGAATGGAGATGTTTCTTTTTTTCTTTTCTTAGCAGCGTGTTTTATTACCTGTTAGGGTTATACGTCTATGTAATAATTACGTTAATACGGTGGGGATAGGGAAGGTAGAATTTAAAGGTGATGTACACACATTTGTGTAAAAGAGAGCAAGTGGGAAAAAGTTTTGAAAATAACTTTGGTAAACCCAACCGGGATTTAATACAGATCTCCCTGTCATCGCCAGTAAAGTATTATTGCTAGAGTGACGCATTTGACTATGCGACCACCAAAGCGGGTAAGGGAGATGTTTTTTTTATTAGTGTGTACATACGAGAATTGTTTGTGGCAATGTGTTGGTGTGAACCGAGCCCCTGGTTTTAATTTATTTACTGTATTATTATTATAAGCACCGCGTCTTACTACCCGTTCGGGTTATACGCACTTAAGCTAATGTGTAGTGGTAGGGTGATTGTGAGATGAAATGGAGGACCTACAGTTTAACGTGGAATCCGAACCACGGTGGAGACCACCTGGCATTCCTAACATTCACAAGATGTCTTGTCAGAGGTGAAAGAAGGGTTCGGTAAACAGATAAATCTGTGCCAGGACCGGGGATTGAACCCCGAACCCCAGCACAAAAGTCCGACACCTTATCCCTAGACCACCAGGTCACCCTTAGTTACTGTAAACTTGGGTACTTATATACATAAATGGGTACTTATATACATAAATGGGTACTTATAT
>CABFOV010001710.1:37474-53279 GCA_902141375.1 Timema poppense | reverse complement strand
TAAGCTATGGCGACAATCCTGCCCGTCAGTGATCGTGGTCCAACTAATCTATGGCGATAATACTACCGGTCAGTGATCGTGGCCCAACTAAGCTATTACGATAAGTAAGTGGTAAGTTTGTCGTGTTCTTCAATAGCCCTCCTCTTATTCATCTGTCACGTGTCTCCCCGACCAAGGTTTGTGACGACCATGTTAATTGGATCGTGTGACGAGGTCGCACTGAAGGACTGGCTGTGACCGTGTGAGGAAGTGATTCAGAAGCGGCATGAATCAAGACCATTTGTGCTAACCAAAGTCTCACGGATGAATCCTTCATAACTAAATGTTTCATATCAAGTGGGAAAGGTTGTTTCGCACGCTGCTTGGCGATGATTTATGTTACACTTCTCTGGAAATAAAAAATTACCACTTCCACCAGAACAAGATGGCCCCACGGAAAAAGATATCAGACTACTATTGTCTGGTTTGCTGTTGATGGAGAGTTTATGGCTTGAATTCTGACGAAGAAATAATAGGTGTGATTATCCCTAAATTAATTTCCAAACATCCCTAAGAGACAATGAGGCTACATTTCCTCTAAATTATACCTTCCTTCCTTCCTCCCTCCCCAAGAGTGTAATTAAGAATTGGGAAGGATGAATTAGAGGAAGTGAGCCCGCATTTGCGTAGAGGGAGAGTGGAAAACAATTTAGGAAAAACCACCCCCAGTTCATCCGACCGAGATTCGAACCTCGATCACCAACGAGGCGAGTTTCTATTGATTTAGAACACTTAATGATTCTGATATATGGTCATGTTCAACCACACTTTCAACCATTTCTTTTTTTATCCTTAACTTTCCCTTCGTTTAATTTCATCAGTTAACTTTTTATGTTACTTTTATTTGTGTCCATTAATACCTAACAAGTATTTTCCCCTTTGGCTCTTAATTATTCCAAACTCCATGTTGACATTGATGACAGCACGCGTTACACCTCCACCACGTGGAAATATATTACCAAAGGTAATTACGTCATTGCTAGTTCCCGATAGTGCTACCTAAAGGTTTCATGGACAGTGTAGCCAACCCCTACAGTTTGTGCAACCCATGGGATTTAGTTAGTATGTGCCTTAGACCCACTTGATATGTTTACAGTAAGACTCAAAAGTTTATCGGGTCCCATTTGGTGTGCAACCCGTTATCCGACATCTTAGCTCAGTTGTTAGCGTGTCTGTTTACCTTGCTAAGCAACGGGTTCAATTCCCGGCATGGCCGAAAATATTATAACTAGGGAAATGTGGGTTTATTCTTCCACAGTGATGAATTAACGGTCGGAGACTGGATGTTGTGCCTGTCCAAATCTTAAGTTAGATTATAAGGCTAATGTAGCTACGACAAGCCCAGCAGGCCGGTAGTGGAAAACATATAGCTTGAATAAAAAACTGACCCAGATCATATGCTGGAAATAGTAATGGATATACAAAAAGGTTGATATGCAGCCCATTTAGAGGAAATAGACCCGCAATTGCGTGGAAGGTGAGGGGAAATCTGTTCAGGAAAAAACACCCTCTGTTGACTCAACCAAGATTTTAACCCCGATCTCACCACCATCAACAGGCCAGTCTAACGCTAGGATGACACCTCAGGCACTGAAGCAGGCTGTACTTTTATTATTATGAATTATTATTATGAATTAGCATCTAATCTTACTACCGTTCGGGTTATACGCTTTAAGTACTAATTAAGCTAATGGATTAGGAATTGGGAAGGATGAAATAGAGGAAGTGAACCCGCATTTGCGTGGAGGAGGGGTGGAAAACCATTTAGGAAAAACCATCCCAATTCACCCGACCGATATTCGAACCTCGATCTCCCCGTCCTCACGGGTTGAGCTCAACACGACTAGTGCGTTAGCCAACTACGCCACGTTGTATTTTTATTAAATTCAAGTTTGGTGCTTATTGTTTATGATTATCTGATCGACGATATTTTGAAAATGACATTTTCTACTGGACAGTATGGCTGAGGGAAGGGGAAAACCAAGCCAATAGAAAATGACAAATATTCAAAACATAATATTGAATCATAGTTGTTACTTTGGCAGTATTCTGTATACCAATTGTAAAGGTAGCACGGTAAAACTGCCGATAAGATACGAGAATATAGGTTAGCGAACTAAAGTCTTATCGTTTGCCCCACGCTGGTAGTTTATCTGTTATAATTAGCTAGAAGTACATGTTTACAGTCAAGCGCTCGAAGTATAAAACTGTAAAATACGCTAGTTCCATTGCTTGTGTTTGGACAATGAAACAAATATAGAATATTGGTAAACAAATGTTAAAATTATTTAAAAAATGTTTGTTTGATATTAGCAATTATATTAAAATTTCCACAGCAAAAAACCTTATATTAAAGATATAAAATATATTTTATATATTTTCACGTGTTCATAAATCAAGTAAAGTTTTATGCAGCTGAACCGTTTGATAGATAGCATCCATACCCATACAATTCTATACCTATAAAATTACACTAACGTTAAAGTTAAATGTTCTCCATGTTAAGAGATAAAAAAAAAAGTTGGTAGTTTCCCAGAATTTCTTCCTAACAAATACTTTATTGTTTTTCGGGTAATTTTAGTGGTTTCGTGAAATTTCTATTTGAACTTGAGGTTGAAATAATTTATCTTTATTTTGAACTTTGCATTTCTCTTTGTTTTTAAAGTTAACATTTTTCTTTGGATTGTATATTAATATATTTCTTTAATTTTAACTTAATATTTCTCTTGTCATAACATATTAGACTTGAGGTTGATTTTGCACTTTCATTTGACCTTTAAAATTTACTTGTGAATTAACGATTATCATTTTAATATGAATTTGAAATTGATTGATTAGAAAATGAAATTTCTCTTTGCAATTTAGGTTGACATTTTTCTTTGATTTTAACTATACTTTTTTTTAGATGTAAGTTGGACATATCAAGTTTGGATTTATCGATGACATTTCTCTTAGGATTTTCTTTGGTGATAAATATAGATGTAGCCAAACTATTACTCTCTTAACAGTAAATTCTGATTGTGAACTAATATTGTTATTGGATATCTTCTTGGCAACACCAAGCTATTATCACACTGTGTTACGATTTTAGGTTTGCAATAGATGTAAAGGGGTTATAGAAATGGTACGGAACTCCACACGGACTTTCCCACTCTATTGTTTAAAAATGGAGATATTTATTCAAAACTCGTAATGTACATGAAACGAAATAATATACCCTAGCAAACACAAGCATAAATTGCGCTTTACTTACGTAAAACATTATTTGCCCAGTTTTAAATGTTATAATTTTATTTTTAAAGAATTAGTGTCCTAATTAATGTCCTAATTTGTATATTTGGACCAATAAAAATTGTAAATATTGACTATTTAGTCTAAAATTATAGATATAAATTATTGTTGTACAAATATTTCCCCTGGGTGGTTAAAGGAAAAAGAACAACTTTTTGAGATGCTTACTAATATACTCTACAGCATAAGATAATTATTACGTTAAAACTAAAGTAGTACTTATGTACAGCTAAAGCTAATAAAATTTTACTAACATATTTGATAATATGTCAGAAACTATTATTTTTATAAAACTATATATCAAATTGAAGTTTTTTTTTATCTTTAATAGTGCTACAATTTTGCAATGATATGTTATTTGGTATCTCAAAAGTTGCAGAGATATGGAAATTTGCGATTCTGTAAAGTACCCTAAAATTCATTTTCAAGAGAAATGAAAGTAAAATTATTTTTTTGTAATCTTGATCAACGCCTATATACGAATTTTAATCAAAATCATTCGGTTTTGAGAAAAACGAGTTTTTCTCTTTCCACCCTTTAGTAAACAACTTTTAATTTTAAGGTTAGGCAGACACACAGAAAGATGGCATTTCAGAAACCAATTTTTAGGGTTCAGGGGGTTATGAGACATAGACATCCATTAATATCTCGGGATAGATTTGTTTTACAGTCGCAATACTTTAACTTGCCTTGTTTGAAAAGTTTATATATATATATATATTAACTTGACTGTTTGAAAACTATTGGTTTAGTAAAAATATATTTCAAATAAAAGATTTTTAATATAAATAGACTCATATATTTGCAATGATAAGCAATTTCATATCTCAGAGCTACGGAGATATGATAAAAAAAAAATTAGATTCTGCGCGTCAGACCAGAACACTTAGTAATTTTGACGAAAAATTGCGAGTATACATCTTGTTTTTAATATCGATGAATATTTAGAAATGAAATTTAATCAAAATCGTTAGAGCCTATTTTGATCAAATTAATCCTCTCTCTCCTCTCCCTTTAGTAAACTACCCTTAATTTAAGGGTTAGATATCCAATTCCAAAAATCCCTTGGGGCAACCCTATTAAAACCCTAGATATCAAGTTTAAGTCTGATCGGTAAAATAGTTTATGCTCAACTACAAGCTACAGATAGACAAAAACAACTTTTTCGGATACGGGGGTTCATGAAACGATTTTTTTTCTTTTTTTTTACGATCTCAATACTTTCTCTAACTGTAAGATAGCGAGAAAGAGAGGAACACACCTTTTGGATCAAATACAAACATATCTCTTTTATTAGAACGATTATAGCTAATAGCTTGTTAAGCGATGCACCATCTTACTTTGCAGGTCAAATATATAGTCTCACATTGAATCATTGTAAATAGCTCCCACCTAGCTTGAAGAAAGGAGGAGTTTAACTAGAACAATTTTGTGAGGGAGAAAAGTAAACAACACATTATTGGTAGTTTAGGATCTCACAAACATAGTAAATGACCCTTCAGATATAGTGTACAAATAGACTAATAAGTGTCACGAGAAGCCATTAATCAATATTATTGTAGCATATTATTGTTGCTCAGTAGCTTAATATTAAATTATTCTCTTAAGTTTTAAATTAAGGTTGTTAATGAATTAGTTTAACTAGTAGTTTTCAGAAAGGTGGTTTGGATAAATTGTACCCACATTAGCGTAAACAGGGTATAGTTAAAAAACACAAAGGAAATAAACTAATCTCAGTGAACTTGGCTTGATTTTACTATATATATATTAGACAATCGACACACAATTTATTAGCGAATTATTCCATACTGATAGAATTGAAAGAAAACTTATAGAAAGTGCACCTAAATTACAGGGCAAAGATGTCGTAAGAACCCCAAATTCACTCAGTCGAGATTCCTAGCCTTGATCATCCAGCGTCATCGGCAATCAAGATTATTGTTAGTCTTGACACTTCTGACTGCGTGATACCCTGCATACAACTGGTATTAAAACCCTAATATCCTCATATACGTTGACCAAATAGGCGTGCTAGTTGAATAAGTTTTTTCAAATAATTTTCTTGAAATATAGGCCTAAGCTCTGTCACTAAGGAAAAAACACGTATTTGATATATTTTACGCCTTCTTGCTCACCAACCAGTTTTACGCGGGTTTTAATGTCTTATTCAGGGCTACGGGAAGTTTCCCAGCTATCATCCACTTCCGCGTTATCAATAAAGGTACATTTCTGTATTATAACCTCGTGAGAAATATGTACAGTTCCTAGCATAGTGATCAAGGTGTTATATAACGTCCTGAATCACTCTTTAAAAGGGATAAATGTGTACAGTCACTAACATAAACATTCAAAATCGGCAATCAAGGCGTTATGACGTTTATAATCATACTTAACAATAATGGAAGTTTTGATTTATCTCTTTCATCTTGTTAGTTTGTAAATTATTGCCGGTTAATTTAGCGGTAATTTTGTTTGCAATTTACCGGGGAGAAACGATTACAAGAAAAAATCGTTTGGATAGTAAAAAAGTATATAATTTCTTTAACAAAATGCCCCCCTCTACTTTAAAAAGTCAACACACACCTGTGAAAAAGGAATAGTGTAGAAACTTTTTTTTCCCGCCACATCCGTCCGGTATATTTGCATTTTAACTAAGATAATGGGTAAGTTATGAGAAAGATATAATTTTTTAGGAAGTGTACCCGCGTTTGTATGGAGATGAGCTTGGGAAATCACTGAGGTAGAATACTTCATTTAGTACGCCAGATCGGTATTCGAACCCGGCAAACCAGAAAAGATGAGGTTGACACCTTTGCTCACCCCAAACCCTCTTTAGAGACCATCAATATTGCAATAGACTGGACTGTCTATGACGTGGGAGATTGGGTTTTGAATTCTGATCGGATGTACTGGAGGCATTTTTTGCTAAGGGTAACACTTCATCTAAATAAAACCCTCCCTGTACTTAGTACATTAGCGTAATTAGTTTTTTAGCACTGCGTTTAATTACTTGTTCAGGTTATACGCATATGGACTAATAATGCTACTGAGATAAGGGTGAGAAAATTTGAATGTAGAGGAAGTGAATTCGCATTTGAGTGGAGGTAGAGTGAAAAACCATTTAAAAAAAGCCACCCTCAGTACACCCGAACGAGATTCGAACCCCAATCTCCTTGTCATCGGCAGTTTAGTCTATTGTGAGAGTGAAACCTTATACCGTGTGGACACCAATGTGGGTCCTAATTAGTTATTATTATTTTTAGCACTGCGTCTTACTACCCGTTAGGGTTATACGCTTTAAGTATTAATTACGATAATGGATTAGGAATTGGGAAGGTTGAATTAGAGGAAGTTAACCCGAATTTGCGTGGAGTGGGAGTGGAAAACCATTTAGGAAAAACCACCCCCAGTTCACCCGACCGAGATTCGAACCTCGATCTCCCCGTCCTCAGCGGTTGAGCTCAACACGACGAGCACGTTAGCCACCTACGCCACAGAGGCGGGTCCTAATTAGTTAATGTGCGTATAATCATAGAGGGTAGTGAGACACAGTAAAAAAAAACCTCAAACGAATTTCTGAAAAAAAAAATTGTCATTTTTTTTCATTGAGGGGGAGAAATACTCACTGCCCTTTCCTGTGTAGGAGGACTAACGTTGGTCTCGTAATCCCACTGCGTTAGGACATTCTTTGTGCACTCCTGTGACGTCAGCACGTCCACGTGCTGCAGCAAGGACCTGAGGTTCTGTAAGGACAACCGCGTCGCCCCTTCGTCGAACCTCCTCGACCCGGGATACTGTCGTCTTTCGTCCGGAACGTCGAACCCCCCGTCACCAAAGTACTGACCCCCTGGACGCCTGTTGTCCTGAGCGTCGTACCCTCCGTATTGACCGTCGTAATCTGCGTCGGGTCCTCTCCCGTTGTAGGAAGCGTCCTGGTACCTTTGTGGATCTGAACGGACCATCCCCGAAAGTAGTAACAAGATCGTGCACGTGTTTTTTATCCAGAAGTCAATAAAGGACTTGGGTCGATTTACGCAAGCCATTGGGACGGGCTGATGATAGAAACGTCTTTGGGGGTAGAAAAAAATATAAAAATCCGCACTGACCCGAACTTGTGAGCAGACGACACAGGACTGAGGAATGATATTCCTTCCTAAGCCGACCTCTTCAGTCTCCCGACATATGTCAGGGTCCGTCTATGAGTCAACGGTCGTGCGAACGCTTATCTCAAAGTTCCCATAGTTAGCGACAGGTTGAGGGGGAGTGGAAAGGTAGGTAAAGAAGTTTATGTTAATTGTTTGGTTTCTTTCCAAAGCAAGAGTAACATAATAGTAATATAAAATGTTTAGCTGTCATCGTGTTGCGACAGTTTAAAGAAAGAAAAAAAAATGTCCAGGACTCGTGTCTTGACTTGAGTAGGAAATATCCTTGAAAACGTATATCACCAATGTAAAGTGATTTTTTTATATTTTATGTTTGTCTGTGTATTGAGAAAGAAGTTCTCACGGCATTTGAAGAGAAGAATAATTTGCCGGGGGAAGCACTCGTCAAGTTGTCGGTGAGTTTCGTCACTCTGGATGAATTGAGTTGTAAATATGTTATTAAAATAAATGGTACGGTTCAACGTACAGATTTTCTCTCTTCTATCTTAAAATAAATACAGTCTACTAAAAACTTGTAGTTTTTGTGAAACAAAATAGTATACATTGTTGCAGAAACATTGAGAAAAGCGGACTCACTCTGTCCACCAAAGAGAGAAAAAAATCAACTTTACATTATTTTAAAAGATCCCCATAAAATTATATTTAAATATAGCTAAAAAAATATTGGTTTTATCACAGAATCTGCCTTAAACTCAGAGGGAATAATGACCCTGATTATGGTACTAATCCTGGATAGCTCAGTGGTAAAATACATTGGCGTACTAAGCGAAAAGATCTCGATTTTGATTCCTGTGTCTGGGTATAATTCAATTAAAAAAATAAATCAATTTTGTTAAATTAAATTAATTATAGAATAAAAAACACGCTTCAGTAGCCTCGTGTTCAAACAGTCTATACTCTCGCAGTAGACTAGACTGCCGATGACGGGGAGATCGAGGTTCGAATCTCGGTCGGGTGGGCTGAGGGCAGCCTTTCCAAAATTGTTTTTTCAGTCCTCTACGCAAATGTGGGTACATTTCCTATAGCTATATCATTCCTAATACCAAAAACCCTTAGATTAATTAGTAAATAAGCGTATAACCCGAAAGGGTATTAAGACGTGGGGCTAAAATAACTAAATATACTTAGCGTCTTACTACCCATTCGGGTTAAATAATAAAGCACCAATTATGCCAATGAACTAGGAATTAGGAAGGTTGAATATAGAAGTAGTGAACCCGAATTTGCGTGGAGAGAGAGTGGCAAACCATTTAGGAAAAATTACTCCCAGTTCACCCGGCCAAAATTCGAACCTCGATCTCCCCCGTCCTCAAAAAATTAAAAAGAATAAATATTTCACTAAGTAATAACACAGTTTTTTATTTTATTGTGAAATTGTCTTCCTTATTGGATAGCGCAAACTGCTAATCAGTCATAATCATACATTTGATATTTTAGGATAGGGAGCACTGGAACCAAGAGTGTGTTTGTTCAAAATAATTTAAACGCTACTGCTCTGATGTAAAATTTAGGCCCTATCCTCCGGATACGCCAATGCGAGTAATAAATGAATAAATCAACTCTTAAATTAAGGTTCTACGTATATTAATTGTTAATTTTAATTTTAAATAGTATTTTTACCAAATTATTTATACACACAGTCCAAATTAAAAAATATCAGCTTATATGACAGCTAGAAAAGTCATTTTAGCTACATCTGTTACTTTTAGTAGTTATTATCAATACATTTAAAACAATACTAATAATATGGTAAAATGTTATTAATGCTGATCGCAAATAAATGATCGTTTCTCTAAAAAGCCCTTCCTATCAAAATTAGACTGTGGCACAGTCAACTTGCAGTCTTCATATTATCCTAAAATTAAAGTTGTATATTGTGTATTCCGGTATCATGCCCTTGGGTGGAATTCCAAATTCCAAACTACCAGGTTTTTTTAGCAGCTCGCCTTACTACCCATTCGGGTTGTACTCATATGTACTAAATACTCTAATGTATCAGGGATTGAGAGGGTTGTAATTAGAACAAGTGTACCTCCATTTGTGTGTAGGGAGAGCGAATTTTTTTTTTAGGTTCAACCGACAGATATTCGAACTCTGATTTCTCCATCATCGGCAGTCAAGTATATTGCGATAATGACGTCATAGATCTTGCAACCATTGAAGAGGGTCAAATGACTTATATAAACTCTTGTTTTTATACAATAAGATTATTAAAACTCTTTCCAAACAGGTTTAGAACTTTTGTTATTATTACTTTGGAGCCATATTTGCTATTGGATACATTTAAGGGTATAAGAGGAGCGTAAGGAGATTGAGAGGAAAAGTGCCAGCACTAGCGTGGGGAGGGAATGGGAAAATCACTTCTGAAAAACCGTCTCATTGGGAAACCGTTTGATATCCGAGCCTTACACCCCCGCCACCCCTTTGCACCAGGAAACGAGTGTATTATTAATGTCATAAATATTTATTTATGTACACTACATGAATGCCTAATTATACTAAATTTCAGTCCTATTCATTAATTATTTGGTCACATAAGCAATTACAGTTTATAATTCATTAACTGTAATGATTTGAAATCGTGGAATCACTATTTATGGCTTATAATTATTCACTTTTTAAAATTTTACAATAAATGTTTAATGATCGAATGACTTTAAGTAGAACATTCAAGAAGACAACTTGAGTCGAATTTAATGAGTCAGCGTTTACAAAATGCGTGAGTCACTAACAAAGTAATGTTATTCTGACCATAGTGAAGAAAATAATTGACATAACACTTGTAGCCATGATTTATTGTAAATTTGTTCTCTAATGTATTTGTAACATGTCCATACATAAAGTAAGTAACTAATATCCTTTAGACTAAAACTGAGAGGAGAACTAATTGTGACTGAAGAATATCGTTAGCCCAGCATAATAGCCGTTTTAAAATCAACGGCATTATATCTGGTCGTGTAATGTGTCCCATTAGCATTTGTTGGCCAATAATTGCGATTTGGATTAACTTTTTAGTCACCCTCAAAATATGGAAATTACATTTCAAATAATAACTCTTTGTTAGATTAAATATTTACTCCAATAAAAGTGTAAACCAATTTGTCAATTGAAGATTTACTTATAAACAACATTTTTTGTAAATATTTTTTAGTTTTGGTGGTGCCCTATATGTGAATTTTCTGTCACCGATTTTTCTTGCACGTTTTTGGGTTAAGGGTTAGCTGTCTGAAAAATATCAGCTTTTAGGTCTTCAGAGCTCTGAGATTTTTTAGACTTTGGTGTTTTGGATATCTCCTCATTTTGTGGGCCACCATTAGAGTTTTCCGTCTTCAAGTATCCCTGCACATTTCGTGGCTAAGGGCTAACTGTCCGCGAAATTTAAACTTTTTCGGTCATTTGAATTTCGAGATTTTTTCGACTTTGTTTTTTCCTCCATTCTTTAATTTCAGGTCTCCCATGGGAATTTTTGGTCACCATATATTTCTGCACAATTTTGGGTTATGGGCTACTTGCATGCAAACTTTCAGCTTCTTAGGTCTTCTGAGTTTAGAATTTTTTTTGGCTGGAGAGAGAAACTCGTAATTACTATAGAGGAGATTGTACAAAAAAAAAACTAGTTTCTTAAAATATTAATAATCTTAATAATAAAAAAATAATTAGATTGATGATTTTGTTTATTTCTACTTAGTAGCTTTCTGAATATTTTTTCTTGATTATAAGCAAGCAAAATTTAATTAAAATGTTTAAATATACTAATAATAACAAAACAATTATAATAAATGTTGTAAAAATGAAAGAATGACTAGTTTAATTAAAGATTGTCATAGTCAGATTCACAAAAATAACATATCGTATTTAAGTTCAAAGTGCAGTTAATAAATTAGCGCTTGAGTAGACCCACTTCGGTGGCTGCGTGGTCTAACACGCGACTCTCGCAACAAATTAGACTACTGATTACGGTGAGATCAAGGCTAGAACCTCGGTCCGTTGTACTGAGGGTGTTTTTTCTAAAATGATTTTTCACTCTCCCGCTACGAAAATTCAAGCAAAATATAACCTTTATAATTCCTAAAAACCATAAACGAAATTAGTTCATAAGTGTACAAGGTTTTTTAACAGTTTTGAGACTTTGAACAAATTATTTTGAATGAAACTTTTTCGTAAAAGGTTGTGTTGAACAAGCCACCAAGTGTTGGTAGCTGAGCAAGTATTTCTACTCAATGCTTAGGTTAGAAGATTTTTGGATTTCTACACCATTTTCATCACCTCCGACTATAATAATGTCTTAAAAAACACTTTAAAATATTTTAAGATGGGGTCTTTTTTTAAAAAAAACACTAACCATATCCTACCACGAGACTCTAAAGATAGACCCCTTCCTTCTTCAACAGGATACAATCATAGACTAGTGTATTCCATTCACCGTAGGAATTGAATTCTGAAAGGCCTTTTTCCCTACCATAAATCCACTATATAGTAGGATATTGGTAGGAAAAAAGACCTTTCAGAGAGTAATTCCTACCGTGAATGGAATACTACATCCTTGTCACAATTTTTTTAAGGTCTGTATCAGAAAGTTATCTTTCAACTTGTGATGTGTGCTCAGCCACCAGTAGAGAGTAGGCAAGTTAAACAATAGCATGTGTACAAATGTGCTCCACCCAATGGCGACGGAACATTATTTGTTTAGGGGGGAGGATAGGATTTGTTTTTTAAATGCACCCTATATCAAAGGGGATTCCAGGGACTAAACTCCGGAAAATGTTTGAAAAGTGAGTTAAACCCTTTTCAGTGTCCGAATGACCTAAGGCGTTACTCTGTATCGGTCACCTTGGATGACAAGATCGGACATAGAATTCCAGCCAGCTTTTATTTTTAAATCCTTAATTTCTTTAAACTTCCACTCAACGGATGTACGTGTATATTTTTCCTAAATTCTACCGTTCTCATGCCTTCTCCATTGCTATGGTTGTTCTGATAGTTTGGATGGGTATTAAGTAAGACGCGTTGCACACAATATTTGTATTGCTTTCCGTATTTTTATACAGTTTATACCAAGTATGTTAAAAAAAATACGTTTCTCAGCGTAAAAAACCCAACTGTGCACACATTATAAAAAAAACAAAAAAAAGCACCCAATTGTATATTAAATTGTATGATTTATTTCATAAAATGTTAAAAAAATAAAATAATAAAGGAACTTATACCATATACAGTATTTACTCACACATTCACTCAAATATAAAAGTACCCGTTTAGATGGTCACCCAGTATAAGGCGTCAGGCTCGCAATATACTGTGTTGCTGCCGAGCTTTGAACCTTGGCCGGATGAGTTGGTGATTGTTTGACCACATGTGATATCTCACTGTGTTTTCCCCCTCTCCTCTACAACCCCCTCCTAACCACTTGAGCACTGTTGTAGGTGCATTTATTCCCGTATACCCCCCTCTCCATTCCCCTTTCCCTAGGAAGAGCTGTTAATAACCTTGGTTGTTAAACGTTTTAATTCAAAACAAATACATTGAATCTTTGATATTACGAACCATATTTATCCAGTTTAAGGTATACGTTTGTTTTATTATAATTATTAATGTATTATAGGCAGCAAAGCCGAAAGAAAGGCATTCATGTGAAATAATAACACAGTAAATGAGTACCAAATGTTCTTGAAGAATAAGATTGAAAGCTTATTGAAACCCCGTCCTCCAAGTGCTAATTGTTCAATAGATCTTGAACCATCCAGTTCAATTACTGTTTGAATGATTTTAAATCATATTGCCATTTTGTAATCAACATACATAACTTTTCTCTTCTGCAAAGACATTATATAATAATCATAATAATAATAATAATAATCATAATCATAATCATAATGAACAGTTTCCAGCCACTGACCGGGTCTGTTTGGAACGTAAGCCTCTCCAAAGTATCCTTTCTGCCCACCACCTTTCCTCCACGCTCCCTTTAGCCACCTGTAACTTGGTCTCCCTCTGGGCCTCCTGCCCGTCACTTCAACACCCAAACTTTTCTTTCCTTCTCTTCCTCCATGCTCTTTGCATGGCCGTACCACCTTAGTCGTTCCTTCTCTTCCTCCATTCTCCTCGCATGGCCGTACCACCTTAGTCGTTCCTTCTCTTCCTTCATTCTCCCTGCATTGCCGTACCACTTTAGTCGTTCCTTCTCTTCCTCCATTCTCCTTGCATGGCCGTACCACCTTAGTCGTCCCTTCTCTTCCTTCATTCTCCCTGCATTGCCGTACCACTTTAGTCGTTCCTTCTCTTCCTCCATTCTCATCGCATGGCCGTACCACCTTAGTCGTGCCTTCTCTATCCTGTCCAGCACTGACTCCTCAACTTCTCCTCTCACTTTCTTATTTCTCATCCCATCCATTCTTGTCATTCCTATAGTGGTTCGCAGAGAATCCATTTCACAGGCTTGAATTCTGCTTCCATCCTGCTCCTTCATTAGCCACTGTTCTGCTGTGTATGTCAATATTGGTACATAGTATGTCTTGTACATCCTTCCTTTGCACTTCCTCGGCATATCCTTGCGTTGTATAATATTTGTATGGATTTACTTGTAATTTAATCCTAGCCATCCACCCTCTCGCTCCCCTACAACTCAATTTAGTCCACATCATCGGGGGTTTCATCGTAATAGTAATTCCAATATACGTGTGCGTGAAATATTCTCGAACCAGAAGGGTGCTAAGAGAGTAACATAAATTTAAACATAACTTACAGATCAACCGTCCTCTTGATCTAGTGATTAGCATCCCTGACTACTACTTTAGAAGTCCCGTTCCTGGTGGTATTTTTCCCCGACCGGAAATTGTTCCTATGTTCTTCATGGGCAGGCTAATTGGGATTAAGTTAGGATTAAATCTTTTACAGAAACCACATAATAATCCTCATCATCATCCCATTGGGATGAAGTAACCGAACCTACATGTTACCCCAAACCTCCGAAGACGGTTACCAGGGGTGTCATAGACGTACGCTAAGAAAATATATAAACACACGGATTGATAAACAATTCATCAATTGATCGCATCTTGGTCCATCACAAGATGGCTGCAGTTCTTCGAGCCGGTCAGTCTGTCCAACATATGAACCTCCACCGTGTGAACCAGGTGTCTCAGACTTGGCGACACCGACTCGTTAGGGCGAAGAGCGCTCCAAGCGGCCGTCAACAGTTGCCAGCAATGCGATTCCCACAGATGAAGGAAGGTGGCAACAGCGAATATTATAAACGCTACTGTCATACCGCTACCGCCGCTAGTCGCACTGTCTTCGTCTGGAATAAAAAAACATTAATCTAAAACACTAGTATTATTCTGTTGAAGAGATAGTTTTTTTTTCAGGAGTGGGTAAAGTACACTCTTTCGATTATATGATATCTAATCGAGAATTTTCCCTTAGCCTAATTAAACTTCAAATATTTTACATATAAAAAAATGTGTTGAAAAATATATTAATAATGAAAATGTATATAGCGTTGGGCAGTTAAATTAGTTTGATTAAAAAAAAGTAAAGATTTCCGCCAAAATTAATAAATTAAGTTATAATATTAGGCTAAATCACGTAATCTAATGACAACAAATTTTTGTCGTGTGCACTTGATTTCCCTTGAAAGGGCAGTCTTACCTTGACAGATTACACTATGGCTCCATCTTATAAACTATAACATAGTGGAATATTGCAAGGTAAGCTTCCTGCTTTACAGAGCAAACAAAGAATACTTTACAAATGATATATTTGTTAAATTGAACATATTATATGTATATTCTAGCTGTCAATCTTTTTTAAGAGTAAAGTTGAATTTTACAAATATTCAAAGCAAAGTAAAAGTTTTTAATGATATACATTTATTTGTTTATTAAATTAAGATCAAAATCTTTAACACCTTTTTTTATTAACCCTCATCAAGGATTTATCTTGTAAACAGTCTTAAAAAATTCAATAATGTCTTAAGATTAATGCCAATTTATAAATTAGTAGAAAATAAATAATAACAAAAAGGAAAAAAAGAATTGGAGACATTGGAACTTTGTCCTAGAAATATAAATAAATAGTGTTTGCTTGCAATGAATGTGAAGGTTCAATAGACACCTTTTTTGAGCTCTTCATTTTATCTTTTCATTTTTGTTGTTGTTGTTGCATCAAATTTAAATGGTAGCCGTGACGCAAGAAGTATTATCATATCATTATCGTGTTGACAATCTGTAAATCATGTAACGTCTGGGACCAAGCAAGTGTCCCCAATGACGTCACTAGCTGGATGATGGAGGGGTATGGGGGGGGGGGGAATT
>CABFOV010001710.1:22370-37268 GCA_902141375.1 Timema poppense | reverse complement strand
TTGGCCCAAATTTATCAACTTTCGCTGTTGCACACACTACCCAACGAGATTGCCCCATACTGGTCCGAGCGTGAGGATAGGGGGGGAAGGGGGGGGGGGGGGAATTTCTCCTCCAATAAATTGGTCAAATAGGACACTTTGTAGGCCGTATTTATAATCTATATTTTGAAGTCAACTAATCTCATTGATTTAATCTGAAATGCGTGTTATTTCGTAAATTGTGAAAGTGGTTGACTCTCAAGACTGGAATATAAATAAAGCTCTTTGTACCGTAAATAAAATGGTAAAGTGTTTGAAAAACAAACATCCACGTTTGAAGTAATAGATAAATGTTAAATTATAAGCATACGACTTATAAAATTATTTCCGTTACTAAACCATCTGTGTATAAGAGTAGTAAAAATCTAAACAAATATCATATAGTTTAAGTTAAAAATTGGTTTTTTCCAGACCCCTCCTAATCCCCCCACCCCACCATGCCAAAATACCTAGCTACGAATATAGGCGCCCCCTTAATTCAACAGTCGACCATCCTCTGACCAAAAGACAGTAAACTGCCTGCCACTGACTCTTGATTGTCTTCCTTTAGAACAAAGCCAAGGTGAGAGGTTGAGAAAGCTCGAGGGAAATGTAATCTACAGGTGGGTGAAGGTCTGTAAGTGTTGGCTAAGAATGTGGGACTCGCGCCTGAACCTCTCTTGTGGCACTGAGACAAGGTTAATAATGTAAGTTGTTACGTTCCAGGTTGGCTTGCCCAACACCTGGCCAACAGGTGGTACAGTACGACTGAGGAAAGTTGTATTGGTACTGTCACTTCAAGGGATGCATTTAAGAGGGTGGCAATTTATGCATGTACTCAATAGTGCCAATGGGGTCTTTCCAAATGGAGGGGGGGGGAGGGGAGGGTTGTTTTGGAGTCCCGTCTGTTGGGGTGGGGCACCCTCTCCTTGAGAGAAAAAAAAAGTTAGGAATTAAACCTGGTGGGTGGGAATTTTAGAGCATCTGAACATAGTTATGAGCTATTTAGATTAGTTTCCAGAGCCAATTTTTACAACAATAAAAAATCCTTAAAAATTAAGGGTAAAAAATAACTCTAGCTGAACCCATTGAAAAGAACCATATTTTTCACTAATAAATAACAGAAGAATTAAATTAAAGAAATCTGATAAAGAGGGAATGGGGGGAAATATACATTTTATAATTTCTATCTCTATTAACTCGGATATTGATGATACAAAGTTGTTAGAAAATTGCAGCCAAAACCCAAATACATAATTTTATTTTTTCATAAAAATTAACAAAAAAGAAGTAAATATGGCAGAATGATCAAGGGAGCCTTGAATCCTCCTTATTTCCCATTTATAGACACACATGCATATATTAGGGATATTTTATGCCCGTGATATTTGCCATCCGTAATAAAAATTAGTGTTGGTAGTAGACAGATTTAATCAGTGCTGCCAGTGTCTTTTGAGAGGTTTACATTTCAATTTACATTAACGCTAAGAAATTAAATTTCATAGTGCTTTCTTACAGTATTCTTTAAATTTCTTGCATTAAAAAGCTATAAGCAAAGCTAAAACTGTTTAATTGGCTTTACTAAACAACATTTAAGGATGGGATATGTAGTACTACGTTTTATTTAAACTATCGTTGAAGGCAGGTCGGACTTTTTTTTTAATAACTATTGAAAACACATTGGCCGTCTAAGTTCACTGACGAAAGGAATGAACCTGTCGTAAGACAAAACCCCAAAGAATATTAATTGAAAATGTGAATTCGGGAAACAGATTTTGATCTGATTATTGATTCATTTGCTACATAGCGATCCCGTAGAAAGAAGTTTTAAGTTTTTCTAAAAGGCTATTTATTTCGTTAAGTATTTTTTTTAGATAATGTTTTTCTTTTTTCTTTTGTAAAAGGCTATGTTATACTATTTTATAGAAACTATGTAAATATATTGCAAAGTTATATTTTTTGTATACTTTTATTTTACTTACTGCAGAGACTTATTCCAATTCTATCCTTATTGATACTTTTCTTCAAACTAATAAGTAGACATGTTAGGAAAAAAACAAACATTAATAACGTATTCAACCTTTTATATTAATACAATATTTATTTATAAAATAAATAATACAAGCCTTTACATTTAAAAAAAGTATGTGTTTCTTAATAATGAGATGGCATGATAGAAAACATGTGGCCTAAGTGAAGGGGGAGGTCAAGATTGTGCAATGGTTTTAAGCACTGGTGGCAGATGGGGCGCCATTAAACCAAGTTCCGTCCCTACTGTGAATAGTATTCAAACATTTGTATCAAAATAAAAACTAAGATATCTTAGGAGAAGTTGATTGTATTGT
Source organism: Timema poppense (assembly GCA_902141375.1). NCBI lineage: Eukaryota > Metazoa > Arthropoda > Insecta > Phasmatodea > Timematidae > Timema > Timema poppense. Next base: position 34,905 of record CABFOV010001710.1, on the reverse strand, counting down.
TTTTGTTAGGGTAGGTTTTATATTTTATTGTCTACACTTTTTAAGATATTTCTTCAATCGCTCTATGGAATGGTATATAAATAAATAACACGTATTTAATGTGAGTTTGGATATATGGGAAAGGATTAAAATTTTAAATGTTGAAAAGTCAAAATCAAGAATAAAAAAATTGGGTTAAATTTAAGAATCTGTATTTATAAAAATACAAATAATGTAATCTTTAATAAAGCTATACATTTAATCATCAACTTTTAGATGTTATTTCATGAGTAACTATTTGTTTCCTTTAAGAGCAAAACCTACTCGCAGTTAAATATATTCACACTGGGGTATATCTTATGGTAGTGGCAGTTCCCAAGTTTAAAAAACACTATAACAATTCTCTAATTTTTAATTTGTTTTTAATTAATGGTATTTGATTGATGGAGATTATATCCATGTTTCAGACTACGTTGATGTTATAACTATAACATTTGGCGTAAAAGAAACGTTTATATAATAATATATCTGTGCCTTTTCATGGTCCTTAATATTTTTAAACTATAAAGGGTCTTAATACTAGAAGTATATACTGATGATCTTTTCTTTGGTTTGAGCCAAGCTTTTAAATAAGAACTAGTTCTTAAATAACGTGGGCGTTCTAAAAGTCTGCAACGATTCTTAGTTCCTTTATAGCCTGCCCTCTTGAGAGTTTTATTTTATACTATCGATGAATAAAACTAGTTTAGGCAAATGGCTTGGAATATGCTAGAAAGATATTTTTTGAATTTTTTGTTATAGTATTAATCAACAAATATGATTATATCTTCTATATTAAATGTCATGTTTATGCAAAATATTCAACTCATGTAGATAAAATAACATATTATGAAAGGTGTGAAACTAGGTATTTTTAACGTAAATATTATAAAACATAATAGAAGAAAAAAAAAACTATACAACATCTGCATCATACTTACTATTTCTTAAAACGTATAAGAAATAAAAGCCACTTAGCACTTTATTTTAATAATAATACAATTAATGATTCTGTTGAAAATAAAAAAGTTAGATAAAATTTGAAAAACTAAGCCAACACCAATTTTCCAGCCATAATTAATTACACCATCACCACCCGTATGTTCACCATCACCATCCCGAAGTTATGTTCAATCACATATGTACTATCACTCTAAATGGTGGTTTCTGTAATTGCAATACGTTTGACAAGTTTACAAAACTATTGTTAGAGTTATGTTCACGCCATTCTAATTTTTATTAGAAGCTTCACCCACACATATTATCTGAAAAAGAAACTTCGTGTCAGAATTAAAATGCAACTTAATCTTTACTATTTTAAAGATACATTTTATTTATTTTCATTTGAGATATTTAAGGTGCACTTTTTTAACTGACTTATTATACCAGCACATGACGGATAAACTATCCTAAATCTAGAACAAACACAACGTTCAGTTCCCAGGAGTTAATTTAGCACTGTTAGAGGGGAAATCAACATTTATTCAATTATAAATATTTCAGTAATACTTGGAATCGAATCTGGGACCCTTATCTTAATAGACAGACATGTTAACAACTGAGCTAAGGATTTGGGAAGTGTTCTATCATATTGTTAAATTTTGGTAAGAAGATTAGCAAAATATTAATTGCTTAAAGTTTGCTGCTTTACATAAGATGTGCCACAACAAACAGCCAATAAAAACCAAGACATTATTCTTAATAAATTTTTTTTGTTCGTTAATTTATAATATTAGAAGAGTAGTTTATAGAGAACCGATTTTTGAGAAAAGAGTTAACACTCTAATTTTAGTAAAAATATTATTTCACTAAACAATTTACAAAAGGGTAATGAAATATATATAAAAAACAAGGATTAAATTTTTAAATTCAGTTACAACGCCGTTTGATAAAGGAAAAGTGATCCAAGCTGCATTAATATGGTAAATTTTTATTATAATTTTAGAAAGGTAAAGGGGAAAATTTACATTACACACATTTTCCAGAATAACTTTTGCATCTCTAGCCCCGAAAGGACCTCAACAAATACTTTAAAAAAAGTATATGTGACAGAGACCTCTTTTAACTAAAATTTGAAGTACAATAGAAAGGTTTAGTGGTTATCTAACAAATGGAAGCACTAACTCAATTTGAGTTAATTTGGAATTCACCCCTTTTAATCTAGTACCCTTAATGTAACACAATTTTTTGTAATTTTATTATAGAAGGTTATTTAAAGGATGATATATATAGTAGAATCTAAAAAGCCACATACTTATCCGAACGTTTAATCCATTTATTCCTGTTTGCATAAGATTAAGGATCTGCTACATGGATTGCTGGTTTTAATATGTTTAATTGACATGCACCATCATCATTAACTAGATGGATTGAGGGACTGTGTTAAACCTACGGAGTCTTGTTATCAAGCGGATATTTACATGTCGTGTGTGCTTCGATACAAAGGTGGCCAGTTCTACATGCTCCCAGCCAATAATGGCCAGTACTTGTGCGCTCCCAGCCGACAATGGCCAGTACTTGTGCGCTCCCAGCCGACAATGACCAATACCTGAATCGCTCCCAGCCAACAATGGCCAATACCTGAGCGCTCCCAGCCCACAATGGCGAGTCCTACATGCTCCCAGCCGACAATGACCAGTACCTGTGCGCTCCCAGCCGACAATGACCAGTACCTGTGCGCTCCCAGCCGACAATGGCCAGTACCTGTGCGCTCCCAGCCGACAATGGCTAGTCCTACATGCTCCCAGCCGGCACTGACCAGTACCTGTGTGCTCCCAGCCGATAAACTCCCCAGTCTTCTCGTTTTCCACTGTGAGCCAATGTTCCAACGGCAGCAAATACTCCCGGAGGGCGCTAGCGTCCATACAGCGGGAGCCGGTGATCACCTTTAGAGCCTCAGGCCATGGCCGCGAAGAGCCCATAGACATCACTTCTCTAGACGATCACAAGAGAACCTTTAATGTCGTCTTTAGAAAGTGACACTCTTAGACTAGAATAATGATCAACAATTGTATTTAAAACGTGATAAAATATATACAGGTGGCAATTTTCATAGGAAGTACTTTATCTGATGGCAATAAAAGTTAGTACAATCTAATTTTCCTAAGGAAGGGCCTTTTATGATAGCTACAGAAGCTACTGTAAATAATTTTTCATCAGAATGACCTTTTCTGAAAGCTTGAGAATTCACTACAATCCAGTTTTTACTTAAAGGTCCTTATTTGACATTTAGTAGAAATACTAAAGTCCACTTTTAATAATAAGAATCTTATCAGACACCTGAGAAAGTTAATATATTTACTTTCACGCTGCCATACATAGGATTATATTAACTGCTATTATCACTATTGATATATAATATTAATATCTAAAAATATCACTAAGAATAAATAAAATGTTATCCTTGTTGAAAGCAGAGAACATGTTTATATTGTTTAAAAGTTTATTAATACCAGAATACTACTATGTACTTAATTATTACTATTATTATTTAGAACATTTAATATTAACTTTTTGAAACGACTAATTAATTCAGTACACGACATATAAACTAACTTAAATTTAGAACTTACAAAACATCCAGCTACCCGCTATATTTATCACTGTGTAACACAAACATACACGTTTCACGCAATGCTTAATTACTAAAACATGCCAGGAATCTACCCTGGGACACACAGTTCAATAGACAATCACGTAACCATATGAGCTAAGGTGTTGGGTTATTATAACTAGTCCTCTTTTAGATATGCGTCACTTGTCGTGCGGCAGGCGACGACACTTTACCGTTTATCCTGAGCGTGTGTTTTAATACACGAAACATAAGTCGCTAAGGTGTTGGGTTATTATAACTAGTCCTCTTTTATATATGCGCCACTTGTCGTGTGGCAGGCGACGACACTTTACCGTTTATCCTGGGCGTGTGTTTTAATACACGAAATATAAGTCTCGTCTCATGGAAAGGGTGGGAGGAAAATGCAAAACAGGAGTCAGGGTTGCCGGTCTCTTCTTTTCTAGCACTCGTGATAAATCCGTCTTATGTTTCTCTTAGGGAAAGAGCTTGGTAAAAACGGGGATGGAAGATGTATGTGCATCTAATAAACATAGTATGGCATTCCAAGGGAGCGTATTAAGGTGCGGCAGAAGGGAGCGTGAGTAATTTTAAAGTTTTTATAGCAATACTTTTTTTGCCAAAATAAATCAAATGTTACTCCAGTAGCAACATAGAGCTTAGTTTTCTGCACACGCTAATATAAACAGACCTTGAATATCTGTCAAGGGTGTCCTGGAATTTTGTCAAAACCTTTTATCTATATTTAAAAAATGTTGGACAAAATTCTAAGACATCCTTGACAGATATTCAAGATTTGTTATATAAGAATGGGCAGTAAATTAAACTCGATGTTGCTATTGGAGATTTATTTTGGCCCAAAAAATTACAATTCTTTAAAACCGTAAAATATTAGCGGTCCCTTTCATTTTAAAGATGGTTTTACTAGAGAGAGGATAAAAATGTGTTTATAGTGTCAATAAATTGACTTTCACTAAGCTAGGTTCAGGTAGCGGTCCGCCTCCACCTTCCCATGAACCAACTTCACAAACGAGCCTATTCAGACTGCAAATTACAAATAAAATTATAATACAATGGTCCCTTTTTTGTTCAAGTGAATATTTACAAACTGTCTAGTTGTGAACAACTTTCAAATCCTGTAAACTGGTTACTTGCCTGAAAAAGTTTTTTCATTGAAAGGGAAGAGTTGGGAGCAGAGGAGGGGGCGGGATTAGACCAGTGAGTTCTGACCACCACCCTTGGAAACTTGCTTTACAGCTTGTAGACCGTTCAACGAATAATTTGAAAGTGAATTGTTTCCCTTGGAAGTGCTGTTATCACTGAAAACAAACAGCTAACGGTCCCCAGTGCTTAAAGACCAAACCTGACTCAAGGATCTAAGTGAAACTCCCGAAAGGCTGAGTATTTGGTGTTTAATTGTCAATGGAATATAATGCATCTTGGATCGTCAACATTAATTTTTATCTATGTTGTCTCTCGGTTACGATGATACCCTTTTCAGATCTCAACAGCATAAATTACATATAACCGAGTATATTATCAACATTCATAGCCTCATGTGTAATTAGAGAACGCATATTAGTCTTCTCGCCTCTCTCAGGACAAGTGACGCATGTATAAAAGGGACCTTACTGCCCGTCATAGATATTCGTGACCTACACCAGATTTCTCATACACGTTATGAACATTGATCTCTATAATATAACTGGATGGACATACACACATACATTGCCAAGGACCAAATCATGACGCTCAAGTTTATCGTCTGCTGCACTATGGGGGAACAGATTTAACGGTTTCTTTCAATGTTCTTATGCGATGAGATGTCTCTGATGAATAAAAGTGTTTTTGTTTGAAAATAATGAAGTGTTATACCACACTTTCCTGAAGAAACATTTACATTTAAGGATATACAATTCAGTCTTACAGGTAATACTGTACAAATACGAATAAAATCTTTAACATATTTAAATATGTAGTTATTATCAATGTTGTTTACAGTCTGCCAAAACAACACTTAAAGTTGGTTATTGGCTTGTATATTGGTTTTAGAAGCCATATTATAGTTAAAGATCGATAAATATAATGAAAAAGTTATCTTAAAACTTGATTATATTTGTTTGAATGATAAACTTTGTGTAGTTGTCATACATTGGGTTATAGGCTTGTAGAAAGTATTGTTAAAAATTTTTTTTAAAAAGTTTGCTAATATCCTTATATTGCATTCAGAAATCATATTATGTTGAAAGTTCGGAAACTATAGTGAAACAAGTTAGCTAAAAACTGTATTACATATGTTTAAATGACATACTTTTTGTAGAAGTCTTTGCTTCAAATTATAATTTAGGTTATAGGCTTGTAGGAATTACGGTATCTAATAAATCCTGATTTTAGTAACAATCCCAATCTTTAAGGCTTTATTTCGTACCAGAATACTATCACATATATAATATTTTGGTAGGATAAACGGCCACTTAAAACGGAAGTAGAAATTTCCTTCTGGAAGGTGTTTTATCTTAACTAAACACAACTATAGGATAGGATTTTGTTACGAAATAAAGCCTTACGAGCGAGATTCCTTCAAATATCATCGTATATATTAGGCTACATCAACTTATTTAAAGAAAAAACTAACCAGTTTTTAACTTTATTATGGTGTTCAAAGCTTTTACTAACATTTTTATTTCATTTAACTAATCACACATTGATGTATCTAATATATATTCAATCAAATTAATGAAAGATGTCAAAATGCCAAATTGCCTTGTATGGGTGTAGGAGAGAAACAGATACCCGAAAGTTTCCTTCTCTCTTACACAAGGGTATACAGACGACAGATATAACATTTCAGCCACATATGTCCATCCAATTATATTATAAAGATCAATGGTTATGAGGTATGTAAAGTCGAGAAACAGCCCAACTTGCCTTGTAGTTGCTACACTCACCGCAAGAGCGTTCCAGCCTGTTGTTTCTGGTAAATATCACAGGAATGAAGGGGTATTCTAGTATCGTGCGGGTCATACTCGCCAACCACTTCACACATGTGACGGTGCATTTGAAATTCAAGGATAGCGCTGATAAAGTATCTAAACATCATAGAGAATTAATTAGATGTATAATTATTAGTTTTAGGTGTTGATAACTAATGATTGGCTTACTGAGAGATGAAAACATATCACAGGTACAGTTTGAATCAGATCTACTTAACCTGGAAACACCCCAAGACACGACACTGGCATATTTGACTTAGTAATCTAAAGCAACGAATACTTTATTTAAATCAAAGAATGTACCGTGTGAAAATGTTCGAGTTCTGTGGGCATCCCAAACTTCACATAAAGAACCTTATCCGACAGCTATAAAAATCTAGCAGATATACTTTCTTATTCATACGCCAAGTCATATGATCTGCAGTTGTTACATTTGAGAGATATTACCAATATCTTTAAAAAATACTACTAATATAGTAAAATGTTTTCAATATTGACTGTGAAAGAATGTTTGTATTTTATAAAAGTTTCTTCCAACTGTAATTCTACTATACCTTATGTAAGGAACGTTAGCAGCCACGTGGAATTTGCTGCCGGGGTCGAATTGCTCCTCGGAGCGTTTTTCTGGCGGGACCACACCTTGGTACTTTTCCCTGAGGATACAGAACACAGGGTAACATTTAGAGCAGAATAGCTTGTAAAGGCATTATTTGGGATGACGTGACAGTACTTGTGAATAAGTGTCAGCTAAGATCAAGAAGGGTCTTGACACTAATATCAACATTTTAAGTGCATGGAAAAATTATTTTACTATTTGCCCTTCTACATTCTACCATCTCCTCCAACCCCTCACCATCTAAATCCCTGTTAATGGTAGGGAGGAATCTCGGAATAGTGCTTTTTTTCCATAGAAAAATCCTAATATATATATATATATATATATATTTATATTTATATTAACTAATCTGACAGGGCAAAAGGGCCTTTCTACCATGAACAGAGCGTACATACTAAGACTCCGTTATGTCTGTAAAATGTAAGAAGAGATTAACTCCAGAATAACAGAGTGCGCTGATCACAAATTCCTGATCCATAAGTCTATAGCGCTCTGTAGATGTTGGATCAACTTTAAATTTTCTAAAGCTTGTCTTTACGGACGGTTACGGATAATCAATCACAGAGATATACAAATAAATGAACACACATGTGCGAATCTAAATTACCACATTGACACTAAATAAAACGACCACCATCTTATTGAGTTATCATATTTTCACTTATTAAACTGTATTATCAATTTACACAAATAACTATAAAATACTTTGGTTACTATTATTTTAACTATTACGAACTTAAGGGTTATACTAATATGGAGATTACGGAATATGTAGGCGAGTCTTTACTCTCGCGTAAATTGCTATTAAAGTGTAGTGAAATGCCTAACATGACTCACGTTTTATGTAGATTCGATTATCGGTTTAGAAGCAGTGTGTTTATAAGATAGTCTAAGTTAAGTACAGTAATTCATCGACCTACTTGGATTCTAATAGCTACGCGATTGTGATATTTTAACTTACGATTAGTTGCACCATCTATGCTTGTTTTTTCTTTTTGAATTTTGCACCGCGTCTTACTACTAATTTGGGTTACACGCTTTTCCATTTATCAAGCGCTACTTTAATCATAGTAGATGGTGTTAAAAGTAATTTTTTTTTAAATAATTATACACTCAATAAGATATTGGAGACAGAGAGGTCCAGGGTTAAATCTTTGTGCGTTTCCAGATTTTACTGAGACAGAAAGTCTGGAACGGGATCAACTCAGCTTCGTAAGAACCAAATGAATATATACTTGAATGGAAAAAAAAAAGTAGCGGTTCCACACTAGAAAACTGAAATTAACGATCAGAGGGTTCGTTGTGATGACCACATGACACCCTCAATCCACATAAGTCGGCACTATCTTCGCCAACAGATGGTGGCCACTCGGTCGGTATGTCTTGATCGTGGGATGACGCTACTGAATTGTTAAGATACTTAATAAATAGTTTCATCTTCTCAAAGTTTTATTTTATAGATGGGACCCATTTAGTTTAAATTACTCGTTGAAATAAACATATGTCGTGATACATCGTATCTAAGTACTTTTATACTTTCACGGGAACCATTGTAACGAATACACCGCGGACCTACTGTACTTTTAGTTCACCTGAGATACCACCAGTGGCAGTTGTAGTTCCTAGGCGTGACGCTCCCTTGGAACACCGCCCAGCGCCACAGGTCTATGACGTACGCGAACGGTAGTAGAGTCAGTTTCCGCAGGGCCACGGAATAGAGATGATTGATGCTCGCCTCGTAAGACTCCACGTGCTCGTCATCGGACAGCAGACCGATCTTCTTCAGGTGTTTGGGTGTCATCACGGACAAGGTGATCACGTCACCTATCGCTTCATCGAAACCTAGGATTGAGGATTAGCATTGAGGAGGACGAATCTTAAACAAGGGTATAAGGTCCTGGAAAGAAAGGAAAAATGGCAAGAAGCAGGAGTACATATTTTCTCATTAAATTTTTTGTCACAAACTAGACTAATAAATCATCAGTAAACTACCTTCAGATTACTTTGTTTAATGAACAGACATTCTTATTTATCATCTGAAACACTCCCCATATACCCATTTTGAACAAACACCTCTAAGCAATTTTCAAAAAACGTTTGTTTTTAAAATTAGTCATCTGTAAAATACTTTCAAACAAATGTTACTTAGAAAAACTGTATATTCTGTTAATTTTCATATCAAACACTCTTTATATATTAATTTGAAGCTTTCGAATTAAAAAAAAAGGTCATTTATTAACTACATTCTATTTGAGGTCAAGATTCAAAAATAAATAATTATTATTAGCACCACGTCTTACTACCCGTTCGGGTTATACGCACTTACGCTAATGTGTAATGGTAGGGTGATTGTGAGATGAAATGGAGGACCTAGAGTTTAACGTGGAATACGAACCACGGTGGAGGCCTGGAATTCCCCACATTCACAAGATGTCTTGTCAGAAGTGAAGGAAGGGTTTGGTAATCAGATAAATCTGTGCCGGGACCGAGGATTTAACCCCGGCCTCCAGCACAGAAGTATGACACCTTACCCCTAGACCGCCAGGTCACCCTTCAAAAATAAAGTTTTGAGTCATGATCAAATAACATTTAAATATAAAGTTTGAGAATATCCAGTACCAGGTACAGACATACAGAGGGAAAAACAGAAATACATTTCCAGAACTACTTTTTTTGGTTCGGAAGCACATTAAATGTCAATACTCATCATAATCCTTAAAGACGTATTACACGTAGCAGGTTGCATCGCTACTTTCTGACGTCGTTTTGCAGCGCTGCAAGATGATCATGTAATATACCTAGATGATCGGTGCGCGTATCAGAAAGCTGGCAGCGCAAATATCAAACGAGTTTGATATTTTCTTATCGTACGACTGCTTTCTGCACCGTGTAATCGCTTTCTGCGCTTCCAACTTGTCGAATGTTGTACTGCGCATGCGTGCGCCTGGTCATGATAAGGTAGTACCATACCAGAGGATCCATTTTCTCAACATTTTTGTTCATGTGAACCACTCTCACTGTGTTTATATTTGACTATAGACCAAATATGCTTGTAGGTGTCTTCATTCATACGTAAGTAGTTTCGGAAGTCATAAGCATCTAATTCAGGTAAAATCGTCACAGTATGTGATACATTGTTCCATTTTAACACTAAATTTGGACTCCACACACGTTTCTTTATGCGTTTTACAACACTAGGAGATTTCAAACTTTGGTAGTACCCGTACAATATAAGCAGCTCTTCGTCTTGTTGTTGACGAGACACCTTAGCACAAAGTGAACCAGCAAAATCAAGTGCGGACGATAAAATAACTCCCCCTCCGCGGAGAGGCAAGATGATCATTCGTCAGAATGCAGCTTGTGTGTAATAGGTAACCCAGATTTGTCAGCTCGCAGCACTACCAAACGACGTCAGAAAGCAGCGCTGCAACCTGCTACGTGTAATACGGCCTTTAGGTCGAGTTTTTCTACAATTAAAATATTTTCTCTTTATGTGAGAAAGTAAATATATATATGTTAAAAAAGAATAAAGAGTTTTGCAAGCAAAATTATACTATAACCTTTCGGGTTATATGATTCTGTACTAATCATGCTAATGGTTTCAAAGGATTGGGGAGGCTATATTTAAAGCAGGTCTACACGCATTTGCGTGGAGGGAGAGTGGAGAAACATTTAGTAAAAAACACAGTACACCCAACAGAGATTCCAATCTCAATCTCCCCATGATCAGTAGTCTAGTCTACTGCGAGTGTAGCGCCCTAAGCCATGTGGCCACCGAATTGAGTCTATGCTTATAATTAGCAAAAAAGTAACACTAACGAAAATTTAAGTTAATTGAATGGCGCAAACAGTTTATTAGGGTTTGTCATTAGTGCTTTAATGGGGGGGGGGGCGGGGGGGAGAGAGCAAGTTAATAGGGATGAATTTACAGATGATAGCTAAAATGTGTGCCCCCTTTAATTTGGTCCCACTTACTTGGTCATTCCAATAAACGTCCTTTGTTTTACAATATAAAGTTGAATTTTGACAAAGCTAATTTTTCAATTTGAATTTTTACATACTGCAGCTTGAAGGTGAACGTTAAAATACTAACTAGTATTTAAATTACATACATTCAACTAAGACTGTAATGAAAGTAAAAAAATTATAACATTAAGTTTTTACAAATATATGTAAAAGGGGTCTGACATATCCCAAGGAGAAGTCCAACGCCCTTGTATCTTACATACTTTCCTACTTAATCTATGGCATAAGGAACTCGAAATTTCATAGCATGCTTTAAAAAGTAAGGCACCGATCCATATCTTGATCTAGTTCTATCCACTCCACCTCATTACACCCTATCCATAACTTGAGCTAGTTTTAACCATTTCACCTCACTACACCCTATCCATAACTTGAGCTAGTTTTAACCAGTTCACCTCAATACACTCTATCCCTATCTTAAGCTAGTTTTAACCAGTTCACCTCATTACACCCTATCACTTTAAAATCCATTCTAATGCTATCCTCCCATCTGCATCCAAGTCCTCCCAAAGATATCTTCTCATTGGGTTTGCCAGTCAATACCTTGAACACGGTTCTAGAATCTCCCATTCACGCTGCATGCCCTGCCCAATGTAATGTAAGCGACTTGATTATCTTATATGACACTAATAATAAGGTAAAATTTTATTATTGTTGACTTCAAAACTATATTTTTGTATTTTCTAAAATGCTCCTATGAAACTAATCTTGAATGTGTCTGAATCGACGTCTCAAACCTAGGTTTACTGACCAGGGTTGGCCCCCTCGCGATAGGTTGGTGGCTGGTCTTTGTAGAGCACAAAGTTCTCAATGTGACCCATCTCGTGGTGCGCGGTCAGGAAACTGCGAAGACTGACGTCAGAACACTGGAGGATCCTAAAGAATAAACAAAGGAGATCTTAATTAGTCACATCAGTAATATCAAAATTAAATAGGTGAATTAACTCTAGTGAAATCCATACATGGAATGTTGATGGAGATTTATATGGTTTGGAATTGATTTTTCTTTTAAATATATTTTTAAATATTGAATCATTTCTTAAAATTTACCATCTTTCGTTTTGATCAGCAAACTATACTAACCCATTTCTTTAATAAGAAAGCGTATATTCCTGTCAGACCCAATATTGATCTATTTGATGGGTCTAAATTGACAAAATATTATTTTAATAGAAATGTGTTGACCTTAAGATATGATATTGCTATTAAAATTACAGTAATTTTTAACGTAATTCAAAAAGGTTACCTTTTTCGTCCCCCAAATGTATCTCACGAACCACTGGGTCTGTATAGAGTCCATCTTCGGGTGGG
>CABFOV010001710.1:0-22323 GCA_902141375.1 Timema poppense | reverse complement strand
AAAATGCTTCCCCCCCCCCCCTCCGATCTCTTTCAGCCCCAACTCCCTCCCCGGACACATCTCTGGAGCCAGTGGCAATTTTTGCACGGGTTTGTTAATTTTTGTTTATTATTTAAAGTATGTACAATGCATTCAGGAATAATTGGTTAATCGTGTCGTAATTTATTAAATTTCAACAAGACCCACCTAATTAAGAAAGAGGAAAAAATGGGAGACGCAAGAAATTAAGAGTGAAAAAATAAAAATAATATTAAAAAAGGGTGAGAGGAAGGAAGAAGTTTGAAAAGTTTGTCCCTGGCGTTTTACGGATAAAATAATTTAGTTAATCATAGCACGGAGAGAATGTATTTACAATTTTGGCGTCTGATAATGATGGATTGCTTGGATTACTTGGGTGCGTCAAGCTAATATGCAGCCCTCTTCATAAGTTAGCTTCAAATTCATCTAGTAAGCAATGCCATTTGGGCCACGGTTTATATGATATTGAAGCGATTTAATTTGTTACCATGCCTCCCTTATGGAAGTGCTAGAACAAGCATTCACAAAGCCGGGCATCGACAGTCGTATTACCTGAAGTCCTTCCTGTCCATGAAGTCCCAGGCGGAAGAATGACAGTTCACCCTCCTCCTCTTGGCTGGTTTCTCCAGGATAGAGTTCCTCCAGAAGAGTGGTGGCATGACGCTCAAATTGAGGGAGACGAAGAACTCTTCGGCCACTTGGAACATCTTTCTTGATGTGAAGCCCTGAAACGAGGGGGAGGCGGGAGTCATCAGGCACTATATGAATCTGTACTAATCACGCTAAGGAGTTAGACATGAAGAAGGCTGAATTTAGTGGAATTGTACCTGTATTTGCGCGGAGGAAGAGTACACAGTACACCCAACAGGGATTAGAACCCAAATCTCCCTGTCATCTGAAGTCTAATAGATAGCGAGAGTTATGCTTTAAGCCATGTGGCCACCAAAGCAGGTCCACCCCTCTTATTCACCCCTCTGCTCACCCCTTAACCTCCATCTTTTTAGAATTGAAATCGAGATACGTGCCTGAAGAAAGGTCTATATTACTCACACACTTCACACAGTGAATACACTTGAAATCCATCGTAGTCCATTCTGCTTTCGCAGCCAGTGAATAGGCCTAAAAAACTGTGTCACCATACCATTCAAACTAAAGGCGGGATGGAAGGGGACGTGAAAAAAAAGGATAGTTAGTGCTTTTTCAAAACATTATTTTGGCAAAAACAAATGTAATATTGCTCCAGTACAAACATAGAATTTAATTTTCTTCACATGGTGACCTCATAACTCCACGCATATCTGTCAAGAGTGTTTTGAAATTTGAGGAAAACTTTTTCTGTTCATTTAAAAAGCTTGTTAGATTATTCCACCATGTACATGACATATATTTAGGAACTGTTGATATCAACATGCGAGGAAAATTAAATTACATGTTTGTACTGGAGCAATACGTGATTAATTTTGGCAAAAAAAAAAAAGTATTGCCATAAAAATTGAAAAAACATTGGCCTTTTCCTAGCATCCCCTTCAATCCCACCTTAAAAATTATTTTACGTCACCTGAAACATCTTTCTAATCACCTCAAAGTTTGAGCTAGTCACGCAAGATGTTGCTCGTAAAATGAGGATGATTACCTGTTGTTTAAGCGCCTCTGTCACTTTAGGAGACGGTGTGTCAGGGAAAGGCTGTGAAATATTCAGGAGATTGTCCCAAATCTGTCCCCACATGTTACCTGGGCAGAAAAAACGAAAATTAAAACAACTGATAAATTTAGTTAACCTGGATGATTTGATCAGTTGGAAGACAAGCTTACACCCAAACACACTGATCGAAAATAAGAAATAAAACTACCACTAAATTAAGATTTCCTCAAAAAGCTAGTATGTAGTGCTATTTTTAATTTCAAACATTCCCCAGATAACTGTTTTAAACAAAATCTTTATAACCATTTTCGAAATATTTCTAACTAAATAATAAATCGTTAAACTACCCTTAGAATAAAGTTTTAGCTACAATGAATATTACCACCAAGGGAACTGTAAGTCTTATGAAGAAAAGCTCTTTCTCGGTTAACCGTTATGTCTGGAAACCTCTTTGGGCGGTCGAATGGTTCAAATCCTCACACTTGCTATAGACTGGACTGTCGATGATGGTAGGATCGTGGTTCGAATCCCAGTCTGGTGTACTGTGGGTGATTTTTCCTACATGATTCTGCATTCTTCCTCCACGAACATTCGGGAACACTTCCTCTAGATTAAACCTTCCTCATCCCTAACACATCAGCATTATTAGTTCATATGAGTACAACCTAAACGGGTAGTAAGACACGGTGCAGTCGACCTTGGTAGACTTGGCTCAGGGCCCAATGTTCATGGGTTCAAACCCAGCTGGGTTTGATGGATTTTTACTGTGTGATTAAAATCAGTAGCACAACTTCCTTCGAAGGGTAAGTCAAAGCGCTGGTCCCATGTCAATTATGGCGTGTAAAAGAACCCTAAAAAATATGTGAAAATACATTTCCTGTGCAAGATTCTTAGGTTCGTTTGTCCTCACTGGTATGAATTCTCGTGTGCTGATATAATCATTCGGTTAAGAAATTACACGTCAATATCTCAAATAAATTAAATGAAATTACAATGTGCAGAAACAAAAAGTATTATCAGAAGGTGGTGTGCCGAGTTAAGAAGGAGCTACCGGCTAAACTGAAGAACCGGTGTTGCAAAATTTGTCATATATTTGAGGAAAGATTGGCCACACGAAAACAAGAGCGTGACAATGCTGCTAACCAAAAGTAACCATAGTTTCCCCAGATATGATATCCAGTGTAAATGAAACGGCCAGACGGACCTAGAAGATGAGCAGGTATTCCTCTCCTGGGGTCTACGATAGAAACTCCGTACTTGAGGTAAAGCTTTCTTCTGACGTAGGCGTGGAGCTGAAGATACAAAGGTCTCAACTGCTTCCACAGTCTGGCCACTTCCTTTGGGATATCCTGTACTTCCGGTGACTCGTACAGACTCAACCACTGCGCCGAAGCGTCCGTGTAGTCTGGGAGAGAAAGGCAGACGGTCATTGTGAAGGGACCAACGCTTACTGTTACATTTAATGACATCGTCATTTCACGTTACAGGTCTTTCATCTCGATTCCTCTATGCACTTACCCACCAAGAAACAATCTAGTATAATCTGTTCACATTAACATGGACCTTTTTTTATGATGGTTGGAAAAATTAATCAAAAACCCAATATTTTAAAATTAATATAACAGAAGTTTCCTCTTGATTTAACGACATTGTCAAGAAACCATGAATGATAGTATGATAGAATTAACTTGGGACTTATCTCATGGCTAAAAAAAACTATACAAGCTCATTACATAGAAATTAATATTCTAGAGCGTTCATCTTAAATTACCAATGCTTAGCTGAGAAACCATCTAGAAAAGTCTACTCAAATTAACTTGTGCCTTTTCAAGAAAATTATATAAAACCCAATGCAGGAATATTAATAAAACAGAACTTTAATCTTTATTTACATATTCTTGGCTGAAATACCATTCAGTATACTCGGTTCACATTAACTAGGGACATTTACTGATAGTTGAAAAACTTAATTTCAAACATGATTAGACTCAATACAACAAGTAGCTAAGAGTGTCTCTGGGTAATAGATGAACCAGGATAGCTCAGTGGTAGGGCATTGACATGTTGAGTTAAAGGTACCTGGTTTTAATCCCGTAAATTCAAGTAAATATCGAAAATACTATTACTCTGAAACCACTCCTTAAGAGGTCATTCAACCCCAAGGATCGCACCAAGCTTAGATATTTAATACAGCTCAAACCGAATGTTATATCTTGATGCGGTTTTACGTATCTTACTTTATAAAGAACTTGACATGAGACTAATGAAACATTTTATCATTTATAAACTAAAATAAATTGTAAAATAATTGTTTTGATATTTAAAAAATCTCCAAGGTTATCCAGATAGAGCTGTGTTCAAGTGAATAATGCAGAGAACCAAACTTTAATATGTTTTCGTCTTCGGGCGTTATATTTTCCCCGACCATAAGATGGGCTGTTAATTTAGATTGTTAAGGTGGGAGTGTAGGAACAAGACTTAACGGCAGTTTGTTTTATTAGCAACACTTTTTTTTGTCCAAAAATAAATAAAATATTGCTCCAGTAGAAACATAGTTTAATTTTCTTCGTATGTTGATATAAACGTTGTTTAATATCTGTCAAGTCAAAGGTGTCCTGTAAATTAATGACCACTTTTTATTTTCATTTAAAAAGTTTCTCGTCTAGTTCCACCATGTTCATGACAGATATTCAACATCTGTTGATATCATCATGTGAAGAAAATTAAACTATATTTTTCTGCTGGAGCAATATTTTTTTCATAAAAAGCTCTAAAAACCCTGATATTTTCTCTGGTCCCCTACACTTCCACTTTAAATCGCTATTACCCTACCACTGACACTAAATCTTAGTAATAGAACATGCTAATAGACCGGTTCTCAGCTTTTTTACGATCATAGACTCCCAATAGATCTACCAATATCTCTCCAAACTCCCCTCCATTAGACGGTCAAAATAAACATCATTATTTATAATAGGTACCAGTATGACTTAATTTATGCCCATATCTTGGTTTCACTTTACATATGTGTATCTAGGAACAGAACAGATGAAATAAAATCTCAACGATTTCATTATATTTATTTATAGAAAAAAAGGCAAATCCCAAATAAACCATCCATATTGATAATAGAGATACTTTGTTCTGATATAAAAACTGGTTTTTAACTTCTTTGGAGATCGTCTTATAGCCCCATTATTTGTTTCTAATACCCTTGAGGGGTAAAGGTTACACAAGTTAAGATCTGCCTTACTGTAGATTCACATGTTCACCGAAAAACAAGTGCAGAACAGAAACGTGGTCACGTGACGAGCTCTGAACCAATCACAAGATTCTCGTCTCATCGGTGCGAGCTATTCTGCTAGAGTTAACTCAGCTCTAATTACTGTAGATTCACACGTTCGCCGAAAAACGAGAGCAGTGCCGATCTGTGGTCACGTGGCAGCTCTAAACCAATCACATCACTTCTCCATTAAAATCACTTTAGACAGACCCGATTAGCGCATGCGCAAGCTTTCTTCAGTGCGACATATTTTATAAACAAAAGTAGTTAAGTAGACATTAGCGTCTATACGTTTTCATACTTTGTTAGCACCGCGTCTTACTACCCGTTCGGGTTATACGCTTTAATTACTAATTACGCTAATGGATTAGGAATTGGGAAGTTTGAATTAGAGGCAGTGAACCCGCATTTGCGTGGAGGGAGAGTGGAAAACCATTTAGGAAAAACCACCCCCAGTTCACCCGACCGAAATTCGAACCTCGATATTCTGGCGGCCGGGGTTCGATCCTCGGTCCCGGCAAAGATTTATCTGATTACCAAACCCTTCCTTCACCTCTGACAAGACATCTTGTGAATGTGAGGAATGCCAGGCCTCCACCGTGGTTCGGATTCCACGTTAAACTGTAGGTCCTTCATTTCATCTCACAATCACCCTACCATTTCACATTAGCGTAAGTGCGTGTAGCCCGAATGGGTAGTAAGACGCGGTGCTAATAATAATAATAATAATAATCGAACCTCGATCTTCCCGTCCTCGGCGGTCGAGCTCAACACGACAAGCGCGTTAGCCAACTACGCCACCGAGGCGGGTTTCATACTTTGTTGTTGTTCTTTAGTTAAAATAGCTGCAAATTCTGCTATTGTCTTTTCTTTTTATGTCCAAAAAATGTTTGACACGATTACTCAACAGATCAGTTAAACACGACTATCTTAGAAAATGATATGAAAACACACAGTACTGTAAGAAATCAGCTGGTTGTAATTTGACGTTTCAATGCATCATGGATAAACATAAATTCCCAGCTTTCCGCGTGTAATGTGAACTGCTGCGCCACTAAGCAGAGCGGATTCTCTGTTGTGCTTTCTACTTTAGGCTTACGTGAGAATCAAGCTTTACTGTGGATTCACATGTTCGCTGAAAAACAAGCAAGGAACGAAAACAGGGTCACGTGACGAGGTCTAAGGCCCGGGGGCTCACGAGACACGTGAGTCATCTTTTCAGTCGCGTCCTGTGACGCTGCGCCACCGCTAAAAGCTGTTCACACAACAAGCGACCTGCGTCTGCTGACGCTAAGCCGACGCCACGTC
Source organism: Timema poppense (assembly GCA_902141375.1). NCBI lineage: Eukaryota > Metazoa > Arthropoda > Insecta > Phasmatodea > Timematidae > Timema > Timema poppense. The sequence goes on along the minus strand of CABFOV010001710.1, from coordinate 16,072 downwards.
ATATCACCCGGAGCAGCGAACACTAGCGACTTGCGTCTATTTGGACGCATTTCTCGTCCTCAGATGGTTTGAAGGTATGGCCGTGATAAGTACACTCCGGGAATGGAAAAAATAGGCAAACTTATCTTTGCTGTACACAACCCTAGTAACCTGATATGAACTTATAAGTCATCTTTATGATATTTGTAACAATAATGGATAGGCATTTTGCCTAACATCCGGTCTCTACTAATTATTTTGTAAGTAGGCAATGGCTGTGACATGTTTCAAATATTTTATAAATTGTTATTGGGAAAAAAATATAGGTATATAATTTTGAGGCGCTTTTATTCAAATTTCCGGATAATCCAGATGGCATATGGTCCCAGTTAGACCTTATAAACGAAGTTCCACTGTATATAGAAAATATATTTTCCCCAATTCTTAAAAATTATTAGAAAAAAAAAATCAGATGGAACTCGCCAAGTTGCTTTATCATTATGGATTCCAATTCATCAGCATTTGACAGGTAAACCCCGCACCTCTTTGATAATTTCTGTGCCTATTTCGTCCTCCATTCGGATTGTACACTGATTACCATCACAATGACGCGCGCAGTTCGTGTGAACTCCATCATTCGAATCAAAATAATGCTGCGACTGCAAAGATGACTCACGTCCCTCGTGGGCATCGGGCTTAAGCCAATCACAAGATTTCCTCTTAATCGGTGCGAGCTGTACCGCTTAAGACCCACCTCTGTGGCGTAGTTGGCTAACGCGCTAGTAGTGTTGAGCTCGAATGCTGAGGACGGGGAGATCGAGGTTTCGAATCTCGGTCGGGTGAACTGGGGGTGGTTTTTCCTAAATGGTTTTCCACTCTCCCTCCACGCAAATGCGGGTTCAATTACTCTAATTTAACCTTCATAATTCCTAATCAATTAGCGTAATTAGTACTTAAAGCGTATAACCCGAACGGGTAGTGAGACGCGGTGCTAAATAATAATAATAATAACAATAATAATGTTCTGCTTAAGTTCAACTCATCTCTACTTTATCTACGCTTCCTAAGATCTTTGGCACGGGAGATCCAATAAAATCTCAGAACTAGCAGTCTCAATTCATTGCGGATGCGCAATTCACAACGCATGCGCTGTGCAGCCAGAAGCAAGCAGATAGCTTTGTTGGCTTTTGAGAAGAATTTTTAAGTTGATAGAAAGCGTGTATATCGATGTAATATTGGATTGTGCCACGATATATATTTATAATTTGAATAACATCCATCGTGACAATAATTTAAATAAATGTCTACCCACTAGAAAATAGAATATGTTGATAATGAACAATGCGTATTGGGCCAACTAAGATTTAAGAGTGTAACATCTTACTGACTGTTGAGTCTGGCGGCCATGTTGGATAGCTCCACGTACTCGGCGTAAAGACTTCTCATCCGTTGTCCTGACACTCTGTGCCATTCTAGCCAAGCGTGTTTCAGTTCTTCTGGGTTCTGACTGCTCGCGAGAACTCCGTCTAGATCTAGGACGAGATACAATAAAACAAGAGGTTGTATCCTTCGTTCACCCTGAGAGGTAGCAAGCAATGGTTCCTCTATGATTTAGCTCAGGGTTAGGCAATAGGTCGATCTCGCAACCATTTTCGGTCGATCCCGTAAGAACATTACGTAGTCACTAAATGGTAAACTCTACTTGCATTATTCGACTATGGTACAGCCTATAAGATATGGCCATAGTGTAATCTATCAAGGTAAGACTGATACTTTTTATAGTAAGAGGAGGGTAGATTTTATTTTATTTATTTTCTATAAAGGCAGGGACATGAGTATTGAAGGAAATATTGACTTTAAGGAATAAGTACAAGATATATAGAAGAAAAAAAAATTAAGAGTAAAGTGTAGAAACGAAGGGTGATCGCGGAACATTTTATAGATGTTAAAGTCATTCGGGGCCTAAAAAAAAAAGATTTCTGATCCCTGACCTAGCTCAAGGGTTTCAATCTTGTAGCTCATGTTTCCTTTATTTTTGTGACCCATGATTTTTCTTGAAAAAGTAAATTGATATTTTTAGTCGAGAAACGGAAAATCTATGAAAGTTCCAACTGATGTTAATGTTTAAATTTTTTCTTAGCTCTGCTATATTAGATTGACGTAAGAAAGAGTGTATGTATATTTTAGTTAGAAAATTCATTTAGTATGTAATTAAATATGGTTAATTAATTACTTATTATATTCACAAACAAAACTTTGCAAAAATTAGCCGACAATGATGCGGCACGTCACTATATTCGTGGATTCAATTGTGGCCCTTGGTCACTTTAATGTTGGAAACCCCTGATCTCTATCTTATAAGATAGGGTCGTAGTATAATCTGTCTAGGTTGGACTGTCGGCTTTCAGGGTGAACGGAGTGTGTGCATTATAGGTTAATACGTGGCGTACATTAAATCCTTAATCACTGGCGGAACAGTAGGGATGTGTGAGGCCTTAAGAAAAAAATCATACTTTTCTTTGAAAATATGCATAATCTTCGACTTAATTTCGAAAAAATTTATTGCTTCGTAAATTATGAAGATTTTCCAGAAAAATTATAGGTGAAATGTACACTTTATATTCACTTTTTTATAGCGTTTATGTTCATTAATTATTTGTTAATTAAAAAAAAAATGTAGTACCATTAAAAATAAAAAATTTTTGTTGATAAATTGGTTTATCTCTTTAGGACCAAATATTTTAAAACTATTTTGCAATACAAATTTTCAAGCTGAAAATAATATTAATATTGCATGTCTGGGCTACATAATTCGTAGCCCAGTTTGTGGGAAGATTAGTCAGTACTAAAGTACCGTTGTCCAGGGGACGCCCGAATGTACTAATCGTACATCTTTTCCCTTGAGGATCTTTCCATGTTCCGATTAATGAGATGATTGCGATAGTGAGTACGAGAGTGTGGAACCATTGTAAACACTTAAACCGAACTAATCAAACCTATATGACTGTTAAGGTAATTCCCTTTTCAGGGGAAAAAAAAACATGATACCAGCCGTGAATTGAATCCATGACCCCTAGGCTCGAGGCCAGGTACACTGGCCACTATATCGTGGGGCCGGTTAATCTGAAGATAAATGCGAGACAATTGAGTCAAGTATATTTCGCTATCCCATTTAAGGCTGATAAATGGAAAGGCCGTTTTATGCGTTTGGAAATCCTACATTTTTAAGGAAGTGGTTTTATATTTTTAAATATGGTTTTCACCAAACTGTAGGCGAAATATATCAGTAGGGTCCTATTCACCTATAAAGTTTAAATTTTAAGTTTAAATCTAAAAAAATTCAACTACGCTTTACGCCAATATTTTTACTTCTAATATTAAAATAAAATGATTGAGACCTAGAACTAATCACCCTCTATCAAATAAAGTCATGTTTTGATAGGGTCACAAAAGAAAATTTGAAGCATATGCGGGATTGTTTTTTAAGGTTTTATATAAGTTACCAGACGTTTCTTTAAAAACTTTAAATATAAAGTTTAAACTTTTTAACTGGTCAAAACTTAAGCCTAGATTTTGTTGAAAACCATGTTAAGAAATATCAAACCACTTCGTAAATAATCCAGAATTTTGAAATAGCTGCAACACTTTCAGTGCTCCCCCATGTAACACCCTTACAATAACGTTATTAATGACTAGTGTCATGTCGTAAAGTGTTACCAGGGTAGGTGGATCGTTAAAATTACACGTGATACGTTTTCATCACTTGTTACCCCATTTGACCAATTATGCATAGGCTCTGATTGACACACCTCACTCTGCTTACTCTGGCAACAGTCCCCAACAAGACGTTGTCAAAGACTTAATCTAAGTGTAAATGATGGGGTGGTTAATTAAGAGGATTTGAAAAGGTATTGAAATAAACATACCGATAATAATTAGTGGGCATTCCTCCCCAAGATGTATACCTTGACCTCTTCATCAACGGCATTCTTATCTAATTCATGTCTTACACCTTAGATCACATGATCACCGGTGTAGGTTGGACCTGCTATAGTTTACCGGACAAAGTAATTGGTATGTTTTCACCACGTATTAGTAACAGTTTTAGCTATACGCATATTAATTAAGCTAATGGGATTGAAATGAGGAAGGTAGAGTTTGAGAGGAAAGGTTCCTGCATTTGCATGAAAGTATTGTGAGAAACTATTAAACAAAAACCACCCTAAGAAAATTCTACTGAGAATTGAACCCGTTCTTCCCATTACCTGTAAATCAGTCTTATACGAGATTGACGCCCTAAACAAGGGGTCAGCAACTATTTCTTATATCGTGGGCCATATGGGCTACGAAAAAAAACTGGTGGGTTGGTTTTGAAAATATATCTAGAAAATCAATTTGACCATATATCTCTCATATTATAATTATATACCAGTCAATTTTTATCGACACAATTGTTTGTTTGCTAAATCTTTTGATGCGGGATAGGTAAAATCAGTTGGTGTGCCGGATCTGGTCTGTGGGCCGTAGATTCCTTAACATTGTATTAAGCCATACAAGCACCGGTGCGGTTAGTTGGATATCAGCTTGTAACTCACCAGCTAACGTTTGATTACACTGAGTCGGTTTCGTGTAGGAGCAACCCTTTCCGCTTACGTAGATATCTTGCATTTCGACAAGAATGTCGTTGAACTGAAAACACAGGAGAATACATAGATAAGCGTTTCTCAAAGTGTGTTACTTAGACCATTGTTGGTCCGCGGTGGCCTGTCAAGTTGACAGTAGGATCTCGGAAAGTTTTGTAATAAAATTGAATAAGTCACACATAAATTGAAGTATTTGCAAACTAACAAATTTAAACGGCTTTTAAAAAAAATAATAGTTTTATAATATTAAAAATAATCAAACAACACTAACTAATTCAATGTAACTATATAATATTTTAAGCATTTAGTTAAAATAAATGGTATGGAATTACGTACGGAGTTTCTCGCTCTATTGTTTGAAAATGAAGATATTTACTCAAAACTCCTAATATTTGTAAATCGAAAAAATATACACTAGCAAACCCAAGCATAAGTTGCATTATTCTTATGAATAACATTTTTTGAGTCCTGGTTCCAAATTTTTTAATTTTATTTTTAAAGAATTTAGTCCTCATTATAATATTCGGACCAATACAAAAGATCAATATTGAGTCCATAAGGGTCAACACTTCGTATTAAAAATTTCGGCATTTTATGCACATCTTCAGGTCATTGCTTTGCTATTAAATTCCTCATTTATAAATGTTGGCCATTAAAAATGTAAATATTGACTAACGAGTCTAAAATGGATATAGGCCTATATCATTGTTGTACAAACACTTCTCCCAAGAGGTTTAAGGAAAAATAACAAACCTTTGGAGATACTTATATTTAATTACTCTATGGCATTAGAGAACCAATGCTTCAAAAATTAAGTAGTATCTCTTTACAACTAAAGCTCACAAAATTGTATTAATATATTTGCCAATATCTCGGGGACTGTTGGTTCTAGGAAAAAATATATTTCATATAAAAGTTATTTTTAATAGTACTACAATTTTGCAATGATAAGTTATTTAGTATCTCAAATAGTTGCGGAGATATAGAAATTTCAGCTTCTGTAAAGTACCCTGAAAGTAGTTTTAATGGAAATATGAAAATAGCCAATTTATTTATGATCTTAATCAAAGCCTGGATATAAGAATTTTACTTTAGAGGAGATTGATTTTTTCTCATTTCGCCGTTTATTAAACAACTAATTTTAAGTCTAAGCAGACACACAGACAGACGGTATCGCAAAGACCACTTTTTAGGGTTCGGTGTATATATATATATATATATACGTATATCTTGAAAGTTATTGGTTTTATAAAATATGTTTCGAATAAAATATTTTTATTATAAATATATCCACATAATTGTAACGAGAAGTAATTTTCTATCTTAAATAGTTTGAGATATGATAAAAAAATGATAATTTACATATTAGACCGGAGTTCTTAAAGTCATTTTGCTGAAAGATTGAGAGTAGCCATTTTGTTTGTGTTATTTATAAATGTTTTGAAATGAAATTTTATCAAAATCGTTTGAGCCTATTTATTAGAAAATCTACTTTTTCTCTTTTTGCCCTTCAGTAAACTACTCTCAATTTTAGGGTTAGATATCCAATTCCGAAAACCCCTTGGGGAAACCCTATGAAAACCCTATATACCAAGTTTTAGCCGATTGGTAAAATAGTTAAGGCTCTAGTCCGAGGTACAGACAAACAGACATAAATTAAAAAACAACTTTTTCGGATTCGGGTCATCATAAAACGTCAAGAATCATCAAAATCTCAATTTAGATTTTTTTAACGATCACAAATGTTCTCTACCTGTAAGATAGCGAGAAAATAAAATTGTGTTTAGGTCTATGATCCTAAAGAAAGAACGCGAACGCTTGCATTATTATTAATTAATACAACGATTACTGTGCATGAAAATATAATTTTAAGAGATCAAAATGATTTTAGAGTTGCGGATATGGTCGTATAAAGTATCAAATTTATAAATTGTAAAATTACATCTGAACAAGGGAATCGAGCCGGGGACGCTTGCTTCAGCTATTCAATGCGCTACCAATGAGCTATCTTGGATTGGTACTGGTGTCAGGTTAATTCTTCTCTTATATCTTAAACTCTAAACTATTTTTATTTATTTCATGTCACATTCTTTTACTATCCATCAGGTTTGTACGCCCACATACTCTAATGTTTTAGAAATGAAAAAGGCTGAATTTAAAGGAAGTGTACCGAGATTTGCGTGGAGAGAGAGTGAAATACCTCTATGGAAAACACTCATTACACTATATGGGAATTATACCCTCTATATCCACATCCTAGGCGGTCTAGTACATTGTGAGAGTGACACTTTAGACAATGCAGCCACCGAAGCGCATCAAACAAGTCTAAAAGGCCAATCCACACTAGGGCTAGTCCGAAATAGTTTGACAATAAGATCGAGAATAATTCACTAACGTTAGTTTTTTTTTACTTCCGTCTTTATAAACGCACCCTGAGCAGTTGTTCGTCCGGGAGCGCCGATATCCCTAGAGAAGACATCTTTTTCAATTTCCTCCTGAGGTCCGGGTCGCTCATGATAGATCTAGGGAACACGTTCACACGTTCGTGCTGAACACGTTCGTAGGTGGAGGAACGAGCATTAGCGGCGTCCTAAAACAGAAGGCAATAACTCTAGGTGGTATAATATATTGGGGAGGGACTCTAGGTGTTGTAAGAAATAGGGGAGTGACTATAGGTGTTGTAAGAAATAGGGGAGTGACTATAGGTGGTGTAAGAAATAGGGGAGTGACTTAGTGGTTATAAGAAATAGGGGAGTGACTGTAGTGGTTATAAGAAATAGGGGAGTGACTGTAGGTGATAAAATAAATAACAAGTGATTTGTAGTGCTTTTATTTTTTAGTATTGCGTCTTACTACCCATTCGGGTTATATGCTTATGTACTAATTACGCTATGGTAGTAGGGTTTAGTAAGACTATTTTTATAGTAAGTGTATCCACATTAGCGTGGAAAACTATTTTTTGAAAAACCACCCTCAGTATACCCGACCAAGACTTGGCCCTCTATCTCCCCTACATCGGCAGTCTAGTCTACTGCGAGAATAGCGCGTTAGACCAGGCGGCTAACTAAGCGGGTATCAATCATATTACATAATACAGATCTTATACCTACATTCTATAATTGAAAGAATATTATTTTTGTTAATGTTTTCACTGTTTGTAAACATAATTACTATAAATAATTTCTATTCTGAACATTATTAAAACAGAGTCCCATTTTTATTGTCACAAAAACTTCCCTGTGAGATAATTACATTCACTATCGATGTGAAAAGTTATGTAACACAGTTTAGTGGGTGGAGGGAGGTAAGTTTATGTTACATGTATACTTGGTACTACACGGTGTATACAAATTGCGGAACAACTCATCCGATGGCCTGACACAAACTGTGGAGTAAAAGTTAAATTAATAATTACTTTGTTCAAAATAGAACATTAAGTTTAGGCTAGGTAAGGCTAGTTTAAATTAGGTTATGTTAGTTTAAATTAGGTTAGGTTTGTTTAAATTAGGTTAGGTTTGTTTAAATTAGGTTATGTTAGTGTACAGGAGCCTAATGGGATTACAGGTTGTTCCGCAATTGATGTGGACCGGTTGGCAGGTATACTTTATTCCACAATTAGAGTGCACATGGCGGGTAGGAGGGGGTGAAAGTTGGTCTAAAAAGTCAAAGAAAAAGAGTTTCGTGGGTTTATGAATGCTTCCATATTTAAAGCCACCTAAGGGAGGAGTGTATGGAACACGATTTAAGGGTAGACCATATATTTGCAGTTTTTATAACAAAACAAATTTTTTTGGTTGGTATCGATACAATATTTTTCCATTACATATATAGAATTAAATTTTCTTCATATGGTGACCTCACAAGTTGTTGAATGTCTGTCAAGGGTGTCCTGGAATTTAATGACAACTTTTTTCTTCATTTAGAAAGTTTATCATCTAATGCCGCTATGCTCATGAAAGATATTCAACAACTGTTGATAACACTATGAGAAGAAAATTAAATTCTATGTTTCCACTGGAGATATATTTTAATTATTTTAGTGAAATTTTTCTTATATATATATATATATATATATACTGATCTTTTCTTGTATCTCCTACCTCTTTTTTTGTTTGTTTAAGAAACATTTACTCCGATAAAGTCCCGTTAATAGTAAGATTTTTAAAGAGAAAATAGAGAGTTAAATTAAAAATTAGGTACTGTAATGATTTTAAAAGAACTAACGAGTCATTCTTAAAGTAATTATATGGATGTTTATTTGTATCCACTTTTATTTTTCGTCTACAAACTGTTTGGAGGACTTGACGAAAAACAACTATATCTCTTTTTTTTTGTTTTATTGGAATACCCTGGTACAAATTCACTCCAGAAAGTCAGAAAACCTAGCTTGGTTGGTAGTGCATCTGACGACTGAATTGGGGGTCCCAATTTTGATTTCCAGCGTGATCGAAAAAGGTGAAAGCGGGGCTTACGCTTTTACTATTACAAATAACCCACGAGAAGACTACGGTATGTTATTTTGTAAATCATGTACTGATATAATCTGTCGTTTCATAAATTACACTTTAAATACTATATACAAATTAAAACAAGCTTCCCCCCCCCTTTAACCAAATATTGTTTTGATAAATATATAGACACTTTAGTGGCTTAATGGCTTAAGGAGTTCCTCTCGTGATGACAGGGAGGCCGGGGTTCAAACCCCTGCCAGGTATACTGAGGATGGTTTTTCCTAGTGATTTTCCACTTTCCTTTAAAGCAACTGGGGGTTAGACTACTTCTAAAATGCTTTCTTCTTCGTCCCTAATCCATTAGAGTAATTATCATTTAAGCGTATAACATGAACAGGTAATAAGGTATGATTCAAAAATAAATCTAGCTGGTTACACCCATATATTATGTGTACAGCTAAATTTTCAAAAAAGGGCCCCGATTTTTTTTGTACCACGTGTTACACTACCTATTCGTGTTACACACTTGTATACTAATTACGCTGAGCCTAGTTTTAGGAATTAGAAATACTATTTTTAGAGGAAGTGTACCGGAATTTGCGTGGAGGGAGAGAGAGGTAGAGAGAGAATGAAAAACCATTGCGGTAAAACCACTCTCGGTACACCCTAGCGAGATTCGAAACTCGGGTCTCCCCGTCATCGGAAGTCTAGTCTGCTGTGAGAATAGTGTTTTAGACCATGCGGCCACCGAAGCAGACCTAAATTTATAGCTAGAAAAGATGCTTGATATAATTTCATGTGTTCATACAACAAGTCATGGGATCTGCCATTGTCACTTTTGATAGATATTATCAATACTTATAAAATAATACTAATAATATATTGAAATTTTATCAATGTTAAAGGGAATATGTATGTGTGTATATATATATATATATTTGTATTTTCTAAAAGTTGCTTCCTTTAAAAATCCTACTATATCTATAAATTAGAGTATTTATTAATTTTTCACATGCATTTTTCCAATTTGATGATTAGGAGTTATCTCGTTCTTGCACTGAAGTGTAACATTTTCTTTGGCGATATTCCTACACCTTGGTCATGACACATTCACTTTCACTACCGGCTGACCTTACGTCTGACGGAGAAAGTGTCTTTCGAATGTTTTGAAGCACTTTTTTTTTTATGTAGTCGTAACACACTTGAATGACTAGCAGACACAAAAAAAAACACTTACTCGGCGAGAAAAGTCATCACTAGAGTATCCATAGCAGGAAGGATTATTACCTAGCAGCTCAATTGCGGAAGTTTGATCAGTAGAAGACCCAAGTTCGAACACAGTTAAGGAAAGTATGTTTGAAGTTTTTATAGTAAAAAAAAAATGTTGGGGCTCAAATAAATTAAAAATTCATCCAGTAAAGCCATAGTGTTTAATCCTCTTCACACTCACTTCGGTGAACGCGTAGTCTAGTACGCTATTCTCAAAGTAGACAATACTTCCGATGATGGGGAGATCGAGGTTCGAATCTCAGCAGGGTGTACTGAAGGTGGCTTTTCCAAAATGGTTTTACACTCTCACTCCATGCAAATGTGGGTACATTTATTATAAATCTTAAACTATTAGCGTAATTAGTACATAAACGTTTAGTCCGAACGGGTAGTAAGATGTGGTGCTAAAAAAATAATATTCACATACCAACAGTTCTTTAATATTGGTCCAGTGTGTCCTTTAATTTGATGATAATTTTTTCTCTTCATTTAAAAGATTCTCATCAAATACTAATGCTCATGAAAAAATATTCAAGAACTTTCTAGTGAATTAAACTAAAAATATTGAATTATTTATACCGAAAAAATGGTTGGATATGAAAACTGCAAAAACAACTTTTTCTTGAGTGACCTTTCATCCCACCTTAAATAAAATGTATTGAACTGCCAGGACAAATAATTCTTAAAATTATGTTAAGGCAGCCACCTCGATCAGCGGGACAGTATCAATCACTGTCAGGCCACAAGACTTAGAATACAATAGTCTGCTTCGTTTTCTGTAACTACTTCTCTATTGTCTAAAATTTTAATCTATTTATCTACAAAAATGTCGATAAGAAAGGAAAGAAGACTACGAAATTAATTATCTAAAGATCACTACTAGTTCTCAAATATCTTGGAAGTTTTCTGTTGTGGGACTCGCAAAAAAAAAATCTTTCGTTAGAGGAATGTTAAGTTTAGGCCTATATATCTTTTTCATCAAGCCTAGTCTCATAGCTTCACAAATATGTTTGAACATTTTCACACACTTTTTCATATTCATAATTTAATAATATTTAGCACCGCGTCTTACTACCCGTTCGGGTTATACGCTTTAAGTACTAATTACTCTAATGGATTAGGAATTGGGGAGGTTTAATTAGAGGAAATGAACCCGCATTTGCGTGGAGGGAGAGTGGAAAACCATTTAGGAACCCCCCCCCCAGTTCACCCGACCGAGATTCGAAACTCGATCTCCCCGTCCTCGGCGGTCGAGCTCAACACGACAAGCGCGTTAGCCAACTACGCCACCGAGGCGGGTTTCATATTAATAAAATTAATAAAACTAAAGCTATGTTTTTTGTGTTTTTTTTCGGAAAAAGCTCGGTTAGAATATTTCGACTTTATTTTGGCATGAACTATATTTTTAAATAACGTATCGATGAATTAAATATTGCTTTAGAGCTGAACGTCTGCGAGGCAAATTCTCATTTACCGAGGCGGTCTCCTTAATTGTGATACATGCGAGAGAAGTGATGCAAACGTTTATAAATCCAAGACAATTTATATTTTTATGTATTGTTCACTCCAAAATATAGGCGAACGTTTTGAAAAGTAAAAAAAATTAAATTCTATGTAATTTTTTTTTAAATCTGTGATAACTTACAAAAAATCCTATAAAACAATCCCACATTATCTTAAAATGTGCTTTTGTAACCCTATCAAAACGTGACTTTATTTGATAGAAGAAGGCTAGATCTAGGTTTATAACCTTTTTCTTGAATCATCTTGAATCTTTATCAAAGCAGACCAAACTCGGCTCGCGCGAGTAATAAAAGGGAAAAGAAATCACCTATGATGTGGCAGAAATGTGTGCAATGCATTCATATTTGAATGATTACTCAAAATTTATCACAGTGACGATGGGGGATAAAGCGACAAAGTTTTTTTTGTTATTAACTACAGTATTTCCCTATTATGGCAGCATGAAGATTTGTGCAGTATGCTCAGCTGTGAAATCATTCTAAAATGGTAATAAAAAAAGTCCTTTTCAATTCAGATTTCATCCAAATATAATGTAATATTTCAAAAATGTTCAATATGAGGAACTTCTATTAACGCTTTATCTTCCTTAATGTTTTATCAGAAATGATCCACGTGCAATAGTATTAGTGTAAATTTAAGATTTACAGCTGACTGTATCACATAATTAATGGGCATATAATGCTCGCTCTTAAACTAAGAAGTAAACATTTTTTCTTAAAATATTGTTGACTTTTTTTTTAAACTTGAAACTCGGAATTTAAACTATTTAACTAGTTAGAAGCCTGATTATAATCTTCGTATGCATTTTGTTAAGAACAATTTATTAAAAATATCAAACAGCTTCGTAAAAATTGTGGGATTTCTAAACGTCTGACACGATTCTGAGTGCTCTACCATGTGACACCCTTAACTTAATTAGAGCTCACACCAGAGGTCATGTGGTTGAGGACGTCTCTCTCGGATAGTCAGGTTTGCTCGAAACTGGTGATTTTTTTCTGAATGGTTTTGACCCCCCCTCCCCTTTTCACATGAATATGGCTACATTTCCTATTATTCCTTCCTCCCCCTTAGCCGATATACAAGGCCGCTACAAAAATCTTGTGTCAAATGGCAAGAAATAAAAACCATAGTATAATTAATGAGAAGACTAATTTGTCATCTAGGTGTGAAACTATAGTTATGTAATTACAATAATAAACCCATATGGGGTCAAACTGACTAAGGCGTTGGTCTAATTTGGTGTGTTTTGATGGTTAGGGGTAAGTTGGGGCTCAATTTCATGGTCAGGTGTAATAAATTTTTATTCTAACTAATTTTCCATTCTTGATTTATGCAAATTTTGGTCATTTTCTCTAACTTATACCTGCCTCACCCTTAAGATACTTGTGTAGTAAATATGTGGACAGCCTGGGCGGTTAGTCTGTATGTTGTGATTGCAAAAAAAAATTAACCAAAGGTAATATTGGTGTTTTTTGTACATATAGGAATATGTAATAAATATATATTCGTAAGATTAAATGCTAAGACTAAAAATATTAAGGTGTCATAAGTTAGGCCAGTTAAGTCGTACCACAAAAGTCTGTTTTAAAATATATCCTTATAATAATTATAGTAGGGCTATTTAAAATGTGCTTAATGAAAGATTGAGTTTTACCATTTTAGCCTTGTTTTTCTTGGTCATCCTAGCGGCGTAGTTCCATGCAGCTAGCGCCTTGAGATTCGCCTCTTCAGCCATCTTAGGCTCCTCTTCGGCCAGGAAACTCATGGCCTCTTCTTGCCACATTGCCGGGGACTTTAGACTCGCCCCTTTGACAGTCTTAGGTTTTTCTTCAGCTATCTTCATTTTTTCTTCGGCAATCTTCGATTCATCTTCGGCTATCTTCGGTTTCCTTTCGACCATACTCGACTCTTCTTCGTTCATCTTCGGTTTATCTTCAACCATCTTGTTTTTTTCTTCGGCAATCTTTGGTTTATCTTCGGCCATATTCGATTCCTCTTCATCCATTTTAGTATTTTCATCGGCCTCCTCCTGCCACACCTCCATGGGCATGAGGTTTGATTCTTCAGCTATATCCAGTCTCTCTTTGTTAACAAACCTCCCGCTTCCCCTCTGCCATTCCTCTGACGAGTTATCGCGGGCACCGAAGTAGAACTCTTGCGCCATTTTCTCCAGAGTAAACCTCGCTTCGACATCGTACTGAGTCTCTCCGCTCGAAGATTGTGGTTTGCCAGCGAAGTATTTTGTTCTCTTTGACGTCGATTCAACGAACGTCAACATAGTGACTCCAAAAATCAAAGCATTGTAATAAACGTTAGATATAATCATATTGAAATCGGTGTATTTAAAAGCTTTTATATTTCATAATGGACATTTTCATATTGTTGTTTTGGGTCTCCTTTATTTATTTGTTTAGCTTCAAAAGGCTCAACTGCTTTTTACTTTTAAGAAATCACATGTTTTTGGTTTGGATTAGGTTTTTTCTCAACATCTCGTCTATTATTTTTAAGTATGATGAAACAATTTAAATGGTTTTCTTCCCCACAAAATGTATTTATTATCCTCTTCTGAGACTTTGCCCATTCCTGAAACAATAAAACACATCAATGAAATAATAATTAGTTTAATTTGGTATATTAATACTATTTTTCTAAAATCTCCTGTGACACTATAATATTGAGAAAACCTCTAACATTCCTTTTTAAAATGAATAAAGGCAAATTTTTTTCACATTCTAAAATAAACTTAGAATAAAAACTGTAATGGAACTGAACCATTCACTCACTAACATTTCACTGTGGTAGTTTGCCTCGTAAGCTCTTAAATCAGAAAAATTAATTGTTTTTGATGGGTTTATGCCCAAGTATTTTTGTGATTAGAAATATAGTTTAAAAAATTGAAAATTTGTCCATGCATATAAAATTTATCAACTTGAAATTGATTGGATGGTTAAAGTGTAAGATGAGGTGTATCCTTAGTTTAGCTGGAAAGGCATACCTTTTTTGGTTTCACTATGAGTCGGCTTAAAAGATAAGGCCATGGTATAATCGGTAAAGGTTAGACTTTTACATTTAAGGGTGAATGCACTATATATAAAATCACAGTGTTGAAAAGTAGGTATAGTAAATTTTCAGAGTGAACGGAACGTACATAAAACAACGTATATTAAAGTGGGGATGTAAGGGACGCGAGCTATGGGTAATAATTTTGGAGTTTTTATAGTTTTTTTTTTTTAGAAAATAAATCGGCCATTTCACCAGTATAAACATACGGTTTAATTTTCTGTACAAACATATAGTTTAATTTTATGTATAAATATATAGTATAATTTTATTTAAATTGTTATATCAACATTTGTTGAATATCGGTCAAGGGCATCTTGGAATTTAATTACAGCTTTTTCTATTAATTTAAAAAGTTTCTCATTTAGTGCTGCTATGTTCATAAGTCATGACATATAATTCAACAACTGTTGTTATTATTTAGCACCACGTCTTACTAACTGAATTGGCTATACCCTCAACTACTGTTAATATCACCGTGTGAAGAAAGTTAAGCTCAATATCTGTACTGAAGAAATGTTTGATTTATTTCTAGCAAAAAAATTTTACTATAAAAACTGAAAAGATAAAAAAAACCACACTTAACTTGCGTTCCTTACACTCCCACCTTAGACTTTGTAAACGTACTTTTTGGGGTAAACCGGATAATTAAAATTACATAAATTTTTTTAAACATACTCTGTATTATGATAAGATAAATATCAGATACATATAAATAACGAGCGATACAGCCAATTTTTTTTTTAGCAATAACCTTTACTGATGCCATCTATAAACGTGTCTACTCTCACTTATTCACACGCTATGAAATGTAATCTTTGGATGCCATGTTTGATAGATATTATACTATACAATTACACTAATAGTATGGTAGATAGAATATATAAATATATCAAAAAAGTTGTATTTTCAAAAGTTATTTTATTTATATCAAAATTCTACTGATCATTAAAAACATACTGCTGTATACACACAAAGAAATATAATTAAATGGTAAAATAGTTGAAATCATGACATGCGTGATGCGTTAACTCAGAAATTATTATTATTAGCACCGCGTATTTCTACCCGTTCGGGTTATACGCACTTACGCTAATGTGTAATGGTAGGGTGATTGTGAGATGAAATGTAGGACCTACAGTTTAA
>CABFOV010001709.1:59198-106718 GCA_902141375.1 Timema poppense | reverse complement strand
GGGAGAGTGGAAAACCATTTAGGAAAAACCACCCCCAGTTCACCCGACCGAGATTCGTACCTCGATCTCCCCGTCCTCAGCAATCAAGCTCAACACAACTAGCGTGTTAGCCAACTATGCCACCGAGGCGGGTGGAGAATGTTTTTAAAAAAAAGTTGAAAAACAAAGGTGTTTGAGAAAACATTCAGCTCTTTCAAAAGAAATCAGATATTAGAACTAATAGAGGCAAATAAATAATGATAAGCAACGTTAGAAAATGCTATACTTAGAGCCCCCATGAAGTTAAGTGAGGATTTTCTTGCATCCCCCTCCCCCCCAATTTTCTCTCTATCTCTCTTCGTAATTGTTATTGGGCGAGATAAAAAGAGCTTTGAGAATAACGATCAAAATTTGAACCTTTGCACTCAATGGTTCAAATACAAAATATACATATGCTGAATGGCAAGAAGACCAGGAACACTAATACATGACCCATCCAAGGTTATAAAGGGAGTTGGATCAGGTCTAGGTGGGCACTTTGGTTCATTTTTCTTGTACTTTATTTCAAAATCATGTGTCAGCTCCATTTCAATAAATTGTAGGTCCAGTTCAATTTTTTACAACGCTCTGGTTCAAATTTCGATTCAATTACCTATCATTCTTAGTTATATCTTGTGTAATTTGTAATTTGTTTAGCTAAAACTTTATAAATTCCTTCAATCTTGAGTGGTGATTAAATTTAAAACAACACAAGAGACATTTAATTAAAATGTATGAGTCCTGCGTGATTTTCTTTTCGAATGGTTAGATACAATAAATGCAAGTGTTTTTATTTATTATATAACAATTTATTTATGATTCAAACCCAATAACGATATTAAATGTGTGTAACAAATAATTGATATCCAAAAGTGAACTATGAAAACATGTTTTAGATTAGCAGCTTTGGATTAAAATTTTTAAAATAAGCAAAATGAAATTTCTGATGTTAGTTTATTACATTCAGCATATGGTACCTGTTGTAACAATAAAAATTATTGCTATCAGATTTTAGGTAATGAATTCAAACAAACCTTTTTCATCATGTAGGTTATGACGCTGATGGGTAGAAGCCATGAAGTTATAAACAGCATTATAAGCCCAAATAGATTGCGAACAAGTGTCCAGTACAGTCAGTCCCAAGTGAATTCCAGGTAGTAAGGTTGTGTTTGTGTTGACATGGTGCAAAGCATACGACAGAGCGGCCAGACTGTACAGTGCTGCCGGATTGAGTGGGCCACACTCAAAGGGACTGGCTCCTGGTTCATGGACAGGCAAGAGTCCTAGCAAAGTTAGTTTGCTGGATGACGGAATCTGCTCGAAAGGAAGAAAACACTTTTATTTGGTTTTATATGAACACTATTTAAATGTCAGTAATTATAGCCTAGTACTTCAAATCAATTGTATGTGCAAATTGTGCATACTGCGTAATAAACTTCTTTTGGGGAAGGAGGGAGCATATAATTCATCTAAGCTTTTTTTTAACACTGTGTTTCACTACCCGTTTGGGTTGTATGTATATGTAGTCCTACTAAATTAAGCTGATGTGTTAGGGATGAGGAAGGTCGAATTAAAAGTGTACCCGCTTTTTCTTGGAGGGAGAGGCAAAAACTATTTAGGAAAAACTACCCTCAATACACCCGTAGGGATTCAAACCTTGATCTCCCTGTCTCCCTGTAATAAGTAGGCCAGTCTATTGAGAGGGTTATATTTTAGAAAACTGTACCACTGAAGAGGGTCAGCTATGCTATTACTTCTGTAGGTACTTTTTAACAACTGTGCACTTTCAATGCATGGCTTTTGAATACCAAGTCATAATCTTGCTCTTAATATGTAGACTAAACATCTTTAGTGAACTCTTTTAAAGTGGAATTAGGTTTGTTTTATTCTTTCATTAAAATTATTGGTGATCCTAGTGTGGTAGTGGTGGTGAGTTGGGTAGGTGAGACTCCCCATTTGCTCACAGCCCCCTATGGTGTGCCACAAACAACCCCTACACAAAACATTATCTTATAAGGAGTTCACAAATAATTCACAATCTTCTAATGCTAAATGTGTTCAATATCATTCTTACTCACACATACATTACTATTCCCAGTTTGTGATCTAGGTCAGTTTTTTTTATTCAAGTCAAATATTTTCCACTACCGGCTGGCTAGGCCTATTGTAGCTTCATTTGTCTTATAATCTATCTTAAGACTAGAACAGACACAACATCCAGTCCCCGACCATTAATTCATCACTGTGAAAGGGTAAACCCACATTTCTGCCATTCCAAGAATCAAACCTAGAAACCTTTAGCTCAGTAGGCAGATATGCTACCAACTGATCTAAGGTGTCGGATTCTCAATATCAACCAAGATTTTTATATCGATAAAGATTAAAGGTTCATATTCTCCACATTGAACATGCAAATTACTAACCTCCATAGTATAAATTTCAAACGTAGAGTTGTCAGTAGTTGCATTATCAACCTCGCATTCATATGTCACATGTTGTAAGCTGGTCTCATTCCTATGCTCGGTAAGGTAAGCCCTCACGAGAGAGAGATTTAGCTGGACAGAACCCGAAACTGTGATGTTCCCTACCGATACCCACTTGATACCACCATTAGACCCTTTTTGAAGGTTCAGCACCTGTTTCACAAGGTCATACAAACTTATGTCAAGTGATTTACTTCATTTTTAAAAGAAAACTGAACTTACTTTCTTACACAAGTGGTTTTTTTAGCTTCATTTATTTAGAATCTTTCTACCCATTTAGGTTGGATACTTATGTACTAATTATGCTAATGTATTAATATATTATTAAAGGTTGGATTTGGAAGTGTACCCACATTTGTGTAGAGGGAGAGTGGAAAACCAGTTAGGAAAAACCACCCTCAGTACACCTGACCGAAATTCAAACCTCGATCTCCCCATTATCGTCAATCTAGTCTACTGTGAAAGTGATGCTTTAGACCATGCAGCCACCAAAGTGAGTTACTCAAGTGTTGTCCAATTGGATGTAGCACAAAAAATAAAGCACATACCAACACATTAAAACATCAGCTTTGAACAGTTACAACCAGAGTAATGAGGTTATCAGAGCATAATGAATGCCTGAAGGGTTTTTGTTGTATTTAATTCAGCTCAATGGAACACATTTTCTACAAGAGGAGGAATAGCAGACAGGAAAAAGATGGTACAAGGGGGAAAATTAGATAAAGCAAAAAAAAAGAAAAAAAAAGGGAAATTATCTGGCTTAGAGCAATGGTTTTCAAACTGTGATAAACATACCTCCAGTAGGGATTACAGGGAGTAAGAGACATACCATAGAGTTTTATTAGTCATTAAAAAAATTATGGTCAAAAGTCTGGTACACAGATTAAAGAAAATTTGTATATGATGACATGGACTTTAATAAAAGGTTTTCATTTTCTCTTTTAAAGGATATGTTTATCTTACCACTAAGTTTTTTTGAAATAATATTTGGAACATTTTACAAGCATATGTTTCTTTTTTATGATAAATGGAAGGGGTTTGTAGGTTAGGCCATGGCTCCAAAAAGGGGTACACAACTGGTGAAAGTTTGGGAAACATTACCTTAGGGTAATTATACTGTCCTTTTTATAAATATATTGACATTTATTAGGTTATTTAACAAAAATATTAACTAAAGGAGAAGAAATTACCTTAAGTAAAATGTCAATTTTACATATCAAAGAACTGTCCTGAATTACACCAGTTTATTTCTAAATGCATAAACCTGGACTGCTAAATTATTATTTTAAATGTCACAGTACCATTTATTGTCATTTCACACCACTACTAAAAATTTTAAAACCTCTTTCATGAAAGATTTTACCTCCACATCAGAGTGTGAATTCTCCCCAGAGTTGGAGAACGCTACAGCATTGAGTCCTTCTCCAACAAATGCCATGTTGGGAGTCACCTCAGATAGACGGCGTCGAATTCTGCTGATGTCTTTCATGTTGGAGCAGAGACCAAACTTCAATTCAGACTCTATAGAGGATAACAACAATGTTATTTTCACCTTATCTTAATACCCATTAAGGGTGTGTGGATACATAAATTACACTAATTAAATAGGAAGAAGGAATGTATATTTTAAGATGAAATTGCCTGCAATGACATGGAGGGAGAGTGGGAAACCATTTAGAAAAAAATACCTTCCGTAAACCCAACCAGAATTTCTATCTCGACTTCCCTGTCACAAGCAATCCAATCCAACACAAGATTGCTACCTTATTGTGGATTCACACGTTTGCCGAAAAACTAGCACAGAAGAGAAACATATTTACGTGACGAGCTCTAAGTCAACCACAAGATTTCCACCTTATCTGCGCAAGCTGTTCCGCTAAAGTTCAACTCATCTCTACTTCATCTGCTCTGTCTGAGATGTTCAGCACTGGAGAACCAATCAAATCTCAGAACCAACTAGCTCAAATCAGTGCGTATGTGCAGCTGGCCATTGTGAGACGATTTTAAATAACCTGTTAATGTAAAGCATGTTTATCGATGTATTGAATTGTGCCACGACTCAGCATTATAACTTGAAAACATCCATCGGGAGAGTGATCTAAAACTTTTTTATCCACTAGAAAATAAAATATATTGATAATCAACTGTTTTAAATTAGCGTTGCAATGCATCATGGGCCAACATAAAGTGTGTTAGTTGTTGCGCCACTCAAGCAGATTCTGCTCTCTATTTTCGGTGAGCATATGAGTGAAGCTTAAGACCCATGTTGTTACCAATGCAAGTAACAACCAAAATTAAAATAACTCACATTCAATACTGTTCCTCTCTACTGAGCTAAGGGTGCCAATCTAAAAGGGGGAAAATGTCAAACAAAAAACTGTCGATCTAGGCTTTGGTTGTGCTTGTACTAGAAATAAATAGGGAAAGTTACTAAAAGCAAGCATATACTGACATTTAAAAAAAGAACATTGACTTGTAATAAATTGTAAAAACACAATACAAAGTTAAATCTAGATATACCTTTATTTATTTAAAATGTTTACAGGTTGTTTCTATTATGATGTTTGTTATCACCACGTCTTACTAGATGTTCAAGTTATACGCATATATTATACTATAATTGGGTAGGGGTGAGGAAGGAAGCATTTTAAAGATACTCTACCCACATCTGTGTGGAAGGAAAGTGGAAAACCATTTAGGAATAACCACCCTCAATAGGCCTGGCCAGGATTCAAACTCTGATCTCTCCATCATCAGCAGGACATTCTAAGACAAGAGGCCTTACACTATTCAGCCACTAATGTGTGTCTCATAATCATTGATCATTACTATGTATTTTAGAATTTAAGCTTATTTATTTTATAACTATCCAATAAAATACAATCTTTTCAAAATTGTAAACAAAAATTAGGGAAGAAATAACTCATAATCTTATATATAAAATTCTCGTGTCACAATGTTCGTTCCCGTACTCCTCCGAAACGGCTTGACCGATTCTCATGAAATTTTGTGAGCATATTGAGTAGGTCTGAGAATCGGCCAACATCTATTTTTCATACTCCTTAGTGATAAGGGTTGTCCACACCTTAAAATTTTTCTATAATTTTTAAACATTTTTTTAATATCTTTATTTTTTTTATTATGTCGCATTAAAAAATACATACAACCCTAAATTTTTACCCTTTTATCACCAACCCCTATTTTTTAATAGCCATTTTAGTAATTTAATCATTTTTCATCCCCGGTCGATAACTGATCAATCGTCATGTGCCAATTCAATTCAAACGTATTCAGTTTCCGATTAGATTGGCATTTGCAATGACTATCAACAAATCCCAAGGTCAAACGATGTCTATTTGTGGCTTAGATTTGAGAACACCATGTTTTTCACACGGACAATTATACGTGGCATGCTCTCGAGTGGGTAAACCATCCAGTTTGTTTGTGTTAGCTAAAGATGGACTAACAAAAAATATTGTTCACGCTATGGCATTAAGAGATTGATATTGTTTGTTAGTGTTACTGTCGTAATTGATTAATTAATGATATATAATTTTAAGGAATAAATTATAATAACTTAAAAATAATGTTTGCCTTTTGTTATTTTTATATTCCCTCATCGTTCACAGCGCTCCATGCCTATTTCACGCATATACCACATTCTTACACACTTACAATAAGTAAGCTATTTTTTGTCTACACTAGAAATTACTTAAAAATTATTTATATGGCAAAACAACGTTTGCCGGGTCAGCTAGTTAACTATATATATAAAATTTTATTTTTAAATTACATGTAGGCTTAGCTTTCAATTCTTTTTAAATCATCATAGAAAAAAATAATAAACAATTATATAAGAAAAATATATTTTACTTCCTTGAGGAACATATTAAATATTTTGTATGAAAGAATGTACAGAAAATAGCGATAGGTAAAACACAATATGTTTTTTGCAATTAACAAAGGAATGTAATTCACAATATACACTGCTTCTCTTGGACAAAGAGGTGATGGCTGCCTCTCAAGTATAATCGGTTGTTACCACTTATCATTCTTTGCTATGGACTTTACTCTATTATAACTCTATTATACTTCTTAAATGCGCAAAGAATTATAGGACACATAAATCTTTACCTGTGCATATTTCTCGTTTGACAGTTTCCAGGGCATGAGATATAGCCAAAACAGAGTTGATGGTATTGACCACAACAGGGTTCTGTGAAAACAAAATTATAATTAAATAAATGAAAATCTACTATTCAAGTAAAAGATCCCTAAGAATATATTTAAAATTCCGTGTCTTATTCTTAAAAACCTATATAAAACATCATAATTTTTATGATAAAACTGGATCTAATAAATGTATATCAGTGTAGTTCAAATCATTATTACCAAGCAATGATCCTATTTTTTTAATAGAAATTATCTTTTAAAATCATGAGTAAGTAATACATGAAAATCTCACATGTTCAAAAGAGTAACTGTGTAAATCTTGATATAGCTTGTTCTTGCATGCTGCTCCTCGGCAATGAAATACACTGGACCAAAATTCACCAAACCAAGGATTGCGCATATTTAACTCTGTCTTAAGATTACGGAAGTAGTTCTCAAATCCAGTCACTCCACCTGCTTTTGGTCGCAAAATTAACGCTCCAAGTGTACTTTCACTGGAACAGTTAGAGAGAAATATGAATCACGAAAATATGTATATTTTTAATAAATAAACTAAATTAACTAAACCTAGCTACATTTTAAATACCATTTAAAAATGATTTGTTTGGTATGTAAATATAAGTAATTATTTATTAGTAAAATATACATTTTTAGCCATACAATTCCAGTAAGATACCTTGATGTGGTTGACTCTATATGATACTTATTACGATGAAAAATTATTATTTTTAAATATCATTAAACAGGAGTATTTTAAACAATGAGGATACTTGGAACAAATCTTAGGTTTGTGTGTTCATTTGTGACTCTAAAAGTTTTATCTTCAGCAAATGTTCATTAGAAGAAGGCAATAATATGCAATGAAGTAACTTATATATGAAAGGGGAAGCTTGGGAATGAATGATTATCACTACATAAATGAGTCATACCTTGATTATACTTTGATAAATTGAAAAATTACAGCTGGGCACAAGAATTGAACCCGGGACCTTTGGTTTAGAACACTAATCTTTTAAGGCAGAGTTTGTGATGGGTGTGTGAATATCATCGGTTACTAAGAGCTATCATTGCTTTCATTGATATCACAGGAAATGGTGACTTGGTTGTTAAATATAAGTAAAAAAAATTATCCTGAGCAAAGGATTATCTCCAGAAAACTCAGTGGTAGACCAATGGTGCGCTAAGACAAAGGTTGCGGGTTTGATTCCCATGTCCAGGTGTCATTTTTCAATTTACTTGAAATGCTAGTTACCGGAATAAATTTGTTTGATGGTAGAAAGTGAAAGATAACAATAGAGTGAAGCATATAACCACAACAAGAAAGTTACTATTACTTCCTAGAATACCCATGATCCAAATATCTTTGTTCTAAAAGGGAGTAAACAAATCGCTAAATTAAAAATGATATGCACACTTTACCTGTAAGCTTCTAATATTTTCTCAGATCCCGATAGCACCACCCAAGTTAAATCATGTGGTGTCAAAAGGCCTTCATCTTCCAGGGCATGAGTAGTCCTGAAGAGAAGGTCAGTCCTTTCAGGAGGCAGCAGCAGAATAACAACTTTGCTACTACGTTTGTGAAGATTCGCAAGAGCTCTTCTAACATGTACAGTCACATTAGCTGACCCCACAGGTATTCCAATCCCAGAGGAAATTGTAAGATTGAACTGTGGGGACATTTTTTCTAAAATTTGAAAAATATTTTCATATTCTATGCCATCTTGTTGGTAGATGACTGAGTAACACATCCAACGTAAATTTTCAAGTATGGAAATTATGGCCTGTGCTTGAGCCCTGTTGGACGGGGAAAGTTGAAGTGGGTAAGGGGCAAATTTCTTCCTGTGGGCAGGCGGGCCTCTAGCTTGAGGGGCTAGAAGAGGTACATTTAGGTACCCTACAGATTCCATGATGGATTCTACATGGTGTGTAGTACCCCCTGCAATAAAGGCAATCGTGTGACCACCACTTTGAGAGTTTTGTCCGCTGTATTGGTGTTCCAGGAAGCGAGATACATCACGAGCAGCCTTTACGGCACTACCACAGGTGTCCAGGACCACGGCAGTCAGGTTTATATTAGAGTTGTTATGGTTCATCTAAAACATGGAGGATGAAATCATTCACAAATTGCTTTGAGCTGGCAATTGATGCCTAACATTTTATTTGTGCTTTTTTTTTACTATTCTAACGTTTTATTTATTTTATATTATATTTTGCTTAGTGCAATTTATTTCTTACAAACTAACATTTAAAAGGTTTACGGGAGTTGATGCATGAAAGAAGGAAAGGAAAAAACACAATACTGGTATGGCTTTTATAAAATATACCTTGAAAATAAAAGTCTTATTATGTTTGCTCCTTTTATCTTAAAGAGCTACCATTTGAAATTTATAGAAATTGTTTATCATCTTTTGTTTGTATCTTATTTCGTCCATCTTAGTGTAATGAACACAATTAAAGTACAGATACCAAGCTTGGTAGCTTGTTAAAGGTAAAAAAAAGTATGATCTATTGATGTTATACTCATTTGTATTATCTCTTTTATATTGTATCTAACGTCTTAGAAGAAAGAAAATGTCACCAGTTTGTGTCGAATTATAAGACATACTGTTTACCCTATTTCCAGGCAAGTCTTCAATTCTTATTACTGGTACCTACCTATACAGTATGTCATTATTTTTTATTTAGCCGAATTGTATTCACTTTGGATAATTTTAAATATATTTCATACCAAAAACAAGTATACAAGTATGTAAATATACAAAGACACATTGAAATGGTAAAATATAGATATTATAAGATTTTTAAAAAAAAGTACCATTTGGTCTACATTAGAAATAGTAGGTAGGCCCTCCCTATATAACACATTATTGTCCTTTATGTTATTAGTTCCATTTAGAGGTATATTTCCAAGTATCCAACCTCATATAAAAACATATTTATTCTACTTCATAGCATAACAAAAAACAAAAAAATATAAATAGTATTAACATAAAAACAATTTTTAATTTTGACAAAGAAAAAGATCCATTTTACCAAGTATTAAAGTGTAGGCTATTATACATAACTAATAAAATAATTAGGAATTACAATAGTAATATTGTATTTTTACCTACAAATAAAGCTTCACAATGTAAAACATTTATAAGTAATTTTAAAGCGGTATAATAGAAAAGATAACTTTTGAAAACACAAGTCTTTCAAATTCATCTAATAGGGTCATTAATTGAACCAAAATATATAGAAAATAACAGAAAATAAACTAATATAAAGATAATCAATTACGACCCATTTTAAATTTTATTGTTTTGCTTAATTTCCAGTATTATCATTGATAGCTAAGAATCCAAATATTGAGAATCATAGTACGTATTAAGATTGATTCTCGATTCTTCCGATACCAATAAAAGTTTATGATATATAGTTATTGAAGTATCTAGTTTAAAATCCCTAGATTCAACAGTTTATAATGTTTCATTCTGATCTGATATATATAGTTATAATCACATCATTAGGTACTTCAAATTTTTGGAATAAATATTCATTTATAATGTATAGGCCTACTTTGTTTACCCAGAAAGGTAGAAATATTACCTTTGCAGATTACACTATGTCCTTAGTTTAACAGGGAAAAGCTTACTTACATTTTAGAGTAAATGAAGTGTATATATTGCGGCGGCTTGGAATGGAAATAATTAAAGGTAAAATGAGTAGTTTAGCTATCAATATTTTTATTGGCAAAACAAAAGTGAATCTGAATTTTTTTTCGAAACTGAGACAAAATTTTCAAATCTTCACACACCCTTACTTTTTAGATACATTTCTTGAAAACCTTAAGATAAATGTTTTAATGCAAAAATTTATATTTTCAAATTTTAACAAATTGTTAACAAGTTTATAAAATGAAGATGATTGAAAGATTACCTGGTCAATTGCCCAGAGGAAAGCTTCCATTTGCTCCAAGCCTTCTTTGTTAACTTCAGCTCCACACTCCAGAGGATTCTGAGATCCCTCATGGACCCCCAGGGCTGCCACTATATACAAAAGTACATCTTGTTTACCCTTATTTGGTGCAGCCACCATTACAGAATCTCTCAGTCCTGATACGTGATCCTTGCACTGGGGTAAGCTCTTGCATGAACCACACTGGGAAGTCAGGGTCGCCACCAGAATCTCATCACCAATGTCTCGATATGATACTATGGTGTCAATAGATTTACTGTTGTATTCTTTGTTGAAACTCACCTGAAGGCAAAACAAATTATTGATTATATATGTTTGTTTTGATTTTCCCACGGAAGAAGAAAAGGGGGTTATGGGGATAAAATCCCCCCCCAAAAAAAAATTACGATGTTTTAGTAAATAGTTTAGAGATGGCCTTGTATCAAACCTCAAATAACTTATGAAGGCATTCACTTTTCAAAATTTGCCAGGAAGAGACCACTCCAAATATCTTCTAATGTGAGCCATTTAATTTCCAAAAAACCTCAAATAGAATATCACTCAAATGGCTTCTAGATACATTATAGTTGGGAAAAAAATAATACTGGCAGGGGGTCACTCCAAATAGCTTATAAATGTACATAATATTTTTAAAAAATATGAGCGATTATCACTCTGATTAACTTCTAAAAGTAATCTTTTTCAAAAATATATCAGGGGAAGATACTTTCAATAGTTTCTAAAGGAGAACATGAAAGGATAATTTCAAAATAGACAACCAATTTTTTTTTTAATGTTGTTGGAAAACCACTTCAAATAGATAATTTTCGGGGGGGAAATCAGGCGAGGAATACTATTAAAAGCTTCTAGAGGCATCCAAATTGTTTTTAAAACTTCTAGGTGTGGATCACTTCAAATATAGATACCTAATAGGAGTATCCAAATTTCCAAAAATTTTGGAGAGAGAACTATTTTCATAAATTCTACACATGAGAACCACTTCTAATATTTTCAAGGAGAATCCAATTTTCAAACATTAACTGGGAGATAGCAGGTAGAAAGTCCCTAAAAGAACTTTTTTTTGTTACTTACCCTTCCCCCTACACTCCTTGGTCAGAAAAAAAAAGTCCCACTACTGTATAAAATAACAATGTTCTTATTTCTTAGGGTTTAATAATCAGTCTTGACATTAAGTCATTAACTTACAATTTTGAACTCCCCAGTTAAATTTTCCTTGCATCCATGGATTTTGCTGATATAAATTCAGATTTAAAGTTTTTTTATAACTTTAAAATCTTCTAACTACTTTTCAGTTTTAAGCAGTATGATACATTATCTAAGAATTAATACACATATCAGTAAAAATGATAAAATCACAATTGTATTGAAAATTAACCATTACAATCATAACATGTTATAATAATATTGGTTTTATTTAAGAGTATGGTTAAAATATTTTGACTAAAGATGATAAAGTTTTGGTTACTCAAATCCTGTATCGTAACTTAAAGTGGAGAACATTGCACTGCGTCATTCTATTCGTTCAGGCTATCCACATATTTATTGATGGGCTAGGAATGAGGAAGGTAGGATTTAGGGAAATGTATCTGCATTTGCATGGAGGGAGAGTAGGAATCATTAACTAAAAACACTCAGCACAACCGATCAGGATGCAAACCTCAATCTCCCTGTCATCGACAGTCTGGATGACACCTTTAACCATGTGATAACTGAAGTGGGTAAAATGAAGAGTTGCCCAATCAAATATGAGTGGCTTGGAGCCTAGAGAATTAATAGCCTAGGTATGCTTCAAATACAAACAATGAATAAAATTCACAAGCTTGATTTGTTGTAATAATGAACTGATAGGGCTATAATAAAAATCATGCAATACATACTTTTTCGAAGTAAATTTCTCCTAATGAATGACTCATGTCATGTAGCTTGCGCCGGAAGTTGTAAATCTCCACTGGGATGTTCCCCATACCGGTGTGTGTGAATCGAAAACTTTCCCCAACAATCCCATCCGCTTTTTCAGCGACAGACTGGCGAATATTCCAGTTCAACGCTTTTTGTATTTCTGATCTTAAAAAAATATATATAAATATATATTAATAAGATAGAAATGATCCATTATTATAAATACTTTAGTGCAGTTTATTAGTAAATTGTTTCAACAGCAAGAGAAAACTATATTGCAGGTAATACAATAAAAAAAAACAGTCCTCATGCAATCTATTCCAATTGATTTAAAGGAAGATCATAATATCAACAATAAGTTATTATAAATTTATAAAACCATCATTTATAGCTAAAAATTAAATTCAGCTCTTAAATATCATGAACTGTGAAGCATTAAATCAAAAATATTTATAATAAAAAAAATCAATTTATTGTTGCTTAGAATTAGGAGTAAATCTAAAGTAAACTTCCTAATCCCATTATTTTATTACTATAAGAATTATAATCTATCTTAACTCTAAAACAGACAAAGACTGCAAACAATGAATTACTGTGAACTAATAAAATGTTCGGCCAAAACAACAATCAAACTCATGAGCTCATTAGGCACCAAATGAATTAAGTTGTAGGATTTCATAAATTGTGTTTAAACAAAGGCTTACCATATGGGACTGTTCCCATATTTTGTAATATTATAACCCTTTCGCATCACATGAAAACTAAATTTTGACTATCATCAGGAGTTACTGAGCCGTCATCTCTCGGAGGTTAATTTTCCAACAAGCACCTCAACAATCATAACCCCATTCGGCTCCGAGAGTTAATCAAAGTTTTAGGTGGGGCATACCTTGAATGCTGGTCTAAGCACAGGCCTTCCTGTTGGGTTTTAGATTTAGGACAAAGCTCATCTGCTGTGGAATCAACTGCCGCAGCAATGGAGTTGACGGCTTGAACCATATTGAAATCATTGTGGTTGCTGGTTTCTTCCTTAATCTTGCATTCTGAACTTGTGCATTGTTCGAGCTAAGCAACAATCAACCAAATTCTATTGAGAGAACCCTGTTATTTAAAAATTATTTTGTTTAAAGTTGTTTTAATATTTTAAATTTTTACTCTCTTTTTTTCAACACACTTATCATTTAATTTTCCCCAACTTTTATCAAATTATTCTCTGTTAGATGTACCTTTTTGAAACTAATCTAATAATTTATTTCACTTTATATTTCTGATTTGACCACAAATTGTTTGTAATTTTTTTTTTTTTTCTATCTAAGACTTGATGATGATGCCGGGTAGGTGTCAACACTAGAATTCGGCTGTTTTTGGCTCCCACTCACTGGTCACAGGACTCAATAATGGAGAACAGGAATTCAAGCAAGATGAATCCAGTTTATTCAAATATTTTTTATATATATCTGGGTTTCCTCTACATAATAGTTTTCTCCTTACTAAAATTTGTCAAAGATACATTTAATTGATTTTTAATAATCAACAAAATTATCAGAACATTTATTAGAGGATTTTTTCCTACAAAAAAAACAAAGAGCACACAAAGATTGGCATTGCTTATAGATTTTGTATTTTATATTTAATGTGAATATATATAATTTATCTCCTTAATGAAAACTTATTTTAACTTTATAAAGTAATTGAGTAATTGTATCCTCCTTTCATGAACATTCTTCCAAATATAATACATTTACCTCATAAAATGAAAAGAGGTTTACCTTATAGATATATATTTAGTAATCAATAGGAACATATTCACTATATTTATAGATCACCCAGAAGTTATTTTTCTAAGACATACTAGACAAGTGACAATCACATTATATTAGAGCCTTGATAGTTTAAGTTGAACAGGACTGGGTCCATCTCAAAGAGTACATTCTTAAATTGCAGAGTAAAAAATAGTGTGTTTACTATTTGTATTTTACTGGTGATTTTTATTTTTTTGCATATCTTCTCACTGTTCCTCCTATTTAAAAGGGTGTGCGCCAGGCACTACCTTGAAATAAACTATTGAGACAACAAAAAAAACTCCATGGGGTCTGCCTGCAACTGAGCCATAGCGACCGAGCGGCTGCTGTCTGTTGAAAAAGATAGTGTCAACTTATGTGGATAGAGGCTGTCATGTGGTCAGCACAACAAGCCCTCCAGCCATTACTATCACTTTTCTATTCCAGAGCTGCTAATTTTTCATTCAAGGAGCTCCTCGTTTGTCCTCACGAGGCTGATTTTACTCCATTATAGACCCACTGTTCCACAAAAAACCTGGGAGAGCTGGGGATCAAACTCGGAACCTCTAGATTTGTAGCCTGAAACTCTGACCACTAGACCACAGAGGTGGCCAATGATACTCTTCTACTGTGTTGTTTAACTTATTTTGTTCGCGTATCCTCAGATTGTTGGTGCATAAAGTAAGTTCTATCATCTACCTTTAAAATAATGTTTTATAGAATAAGTTTTAAATAAGAAATATATTATATAGCCTACTATAGTTTATGTGTGTGTGTGTCCAAGATGTATTCATGTACCCTAGGTTGAATATCACTGCTCTACAGTAGTAATTTTCATAATATTATATGAAAAGGCTAAAAATCGATTGTCCAGCTGTTATGGCAGTTTGAATATTAATTAGCTTAGTATTATATTTACTTACTTTTCCATCCTCTCATGGATACATTAAATTATTTGACAGAATTATGAAAACTAAAACTTTTATTTTTATGGGACACATGCCTTTGAAACTTGTGTATAGTGTAAAACCATTAAGAAATAAAAAGTAATCACCTGTTGGTAGTATTTGAAGAGCCAAGGATTCCTATTTGTTTCGTGTGAAGTGCGGTGTTGTTGAAGTTTCTTTAAATGATGTAAGAACTCTGGAATGAACTTTTGTTGAGGGCTGAAACAAGCAAAATTATCAACAATAACCGCCAAGCTTTGGAGATGCATTTGAGTTTTCGAGTCAAAGGGTCCAGGCTTCAACCTGATCTTCAAGAAATGATGGAAAAAGAAGAGGTTTCACTTATCTCACTAATACTAGACTCAGTGGCAGCTGGTGAGCTCAGGAGCTGGACAAGCAGCCTTGATTTTTATTTTGCATTAAATTCTTTGGAATATATTTTAAGTAAGATTAAACTATAAATCATGAACTGATTTTAAGATGATCATTTTGGGAGTAGAGCAAAAAAATAATAATTTCATAAAAATAAAATAACTTAAATCTATGGATTAAGACCTACCATAAAAATTATTGAAAGTAAGTTGTGGAAGGTCTGGTGTTGGTCTACTATTTTTTTTAACAGTCTCACTTTTAAAAATAAAGTCTTGAAAACTTGAAAAAGATTTCACTAATAATTTACTAACTACACGCCCTAATTACCTCATTGTGTCGACAGGCCTATAAATACCAACTAACTACACATTTCTTGTTACCCACACACATATTGAAAATATAAATTTATATCTATATATAAATAAAATAAAATATAAAAAACTAACACTTTAATAAAACAAATTATGACCCACCAGTAAACAAAACTAACGTATAACTGACAATGCGCATGCTCCAACATTGACAATGAACGCTAGGTGGATATTTGCAGCTATTCTTTCATTCCACGATAGCAAGAGGCAGTTTAAACTTTGCTTGTATTCCACCTCTACTGATCATACAAGGGACCTATAGGACGCACATGCACCTTAGCCTCTTTCCCTCCCTTTCAACCCTCATACTATTTGAAGGCCATAAAAGCAAGTTTGAGATTGCTTTTAGTAAGCTTACAAGCTTTTGTGGGCTTCGTGGAGATTACAACCCCACAGACACACTTGAAAAATAAAAAATCCTAAATAAAGATGCTACTAAAATATATTTTGTTGGTGATTTTAAAAATATTTAAGCTATTTCAATTTATTTAATATAATAAGAATTATTTCGCTGAAAGTAGGCAAGCAGTGATTTCAATGCTTGCATAGATTGACCGCCACTGACTAAACCCAAATTAGTAAATTTGAACTTTTTCATAATTAATTAATTTTAATGTGGCCTAACTAACTTTTTTTGTGTTAACTATTAATACAGTAGTATACACATACATACTACAATATACACCCGATCTTCATAAAATAAAATAAGCCTTATGATGTTCTCTAGGAATTGCTATTAAATATAGATACTTCAGATTTGGATGGACACCTACAATATAAGTAGACCCCTCTACGATAAAGTTATAGAGCCTATTTCTCAGATACTATACATAGTAACAATATGCGGTTTTTTGTATTATATATTTAACTTGTAAATTTAAAATTACACATTAATATTTACTTTTTTACAAAAAGACGTAATTTCAATTAAATTAAAATGAAATAAAACATTAATTACAAGAATATGGTTTTGAAGTTATCATATTATTATATAGACTAAGATAATGTTCTATCATACACGGTGAATATTTATAATACAATATTTTTTTAAACATTTGATATTTTCAAATTAAATAGTGTCTAATCTGTTGAAAAAGTTCATTCGTTTCCTTTTGGATAGCTCTGTCATCGGAACTACCTTTCTTTCTCCTTCACAAACCCTTTTTGGTATTATCTATTGTTCCATCTTTTTGTAAGCCCCGCTACTCCCCTTCCCTCTGCCAACATTAGTAAAATAATGTTAATGATGTTACATTACCTCTAGTTGTGTCGTTGTTGAACTCCAATGATAATAATAAAAGCATCTTAGGAATTATAGGCCCACAAACCAACTTACATAGAGGTAAAGGCCATTTTGTATTTTTTATGTTAGTAAATAAATGGTACACTGCACCGCACAGACATTCTCTCACTTTTATTTTAAAATATACATTTACTAAATACTCGTAAGATTTGTGAAACAAAATAATAGGTAAATAAATTGTTGAAGAAACATTAAACCAAAAATATTAAATAAAATAATATACACTGTTACGTTAGTCTATGGTAGTGGTTCCCAAAAGGTGGTCCCTGGACCCTTGGGAGTCTGCAACAACTGCCAAAATTTAACAAAATAAAAAGGTAAAATAATAATTAATCAACACAGCACTGTGCTATATGGAAAACAAGTATAGAAATTGACTTGACATGCATTTGAGATTTCGAGTCAAAGTGTCCAGCCTTCAATCTGATTTTCAAGAAGGGATGGTAAAAAAGAAGTTTCACTTATCTCACTAATACTAGACCCAATAAATAAATGTGAACTTTTTTTATAACTAATAAATTTTCATGTAGGGTTAACTAACCTTTTTTGTGTTAACTATTACTATTATAATATTCATTATTATTGTAACTAGAGTTAGTGTGAAAATAAAAGTACATAAAAACACATTTGAATCGGACTGTGCCAAATTCCCAGTTTTTTAGGTTTTCTAACATGAATTATTAATATGGGAGAGGGAGGGGTGGTATTTTCTATACATGCATAGAATGGATTATATTCTAATGATGAAAAACGGGGGTCCACCAATCTCAAAGAGCCTCTTAGGGGGTCCTTGACTGGTAGGTAATTGGGAACCACTGCTATATGGCATTATAAACTAGGAACACTGTTCCCAAAAATTTAGAAAAGAGAAACATCTATATCAACCAAAGAGCATAATAATCAAATTCATTTTCAAAGACCTGTATTAAAAAGTATATGGATTTGTTTATAGTTCAGGAATTATTGGTTTTATATATTTCAAATAAAAGATTTTTACCTTTATTAGTACTACAACTGTACAATAAGTTATCACATATCTAAAATAGTTGTGGAAAAGTTATGAAAATTTCCATTGTGTTTATAATGATAAACAGTGTTTACATATAAAATTTAATCAAAATCGTTATAGCGAATTTTGAGAAAAAAGATGTATTCTCTTTTTGCCTTTCAATAAACTACCCTTAAATTTAGGGTTACATATCTAGTTCCATAAACCCCTTGGGAGACCTTATGAAAACACCAGATACAAAGTTTTAGTCCATTCGGTAAAATGATTTCGGCTCTAGCCCAAGCCAAGGTACAAACAGACAGACGGCATTACAAAAACATCTTTTTTTGGTTTCAGGGGGTCATGCATGAAACATCAACATTCATCAAAATCTTGATTCTGAATTTTTGACGATCACAATATTTTCGCTCCAAGGTGTTGAGAGAAAGTAAATATTTGTTTACAAAACTTAGTTACTGGCAGCAGTGTTCTAGCCGTTGCTTCTCGTTGGTTTGATCACTGTTGATGGGGAGGTCGAGGTACTTATCTCTCTGTAGTGAACTTAAGATGGTGTCCCCCCCCCTTTCTCTCTCTCTCTCTTAATCAAATTCATTTTCAAAGACCTATATTAAAAAGTATGTGTATTTGTTTATAGCTCAGAATTTATTGGTTGTATATATTTCAAATAAAAGATTTTTACTTTTAATAGTAATACTATAATTTTACAATGATAAGTTATTATGTATCTCAAATAGTTGCAGAAAAATTATGAAAATTTGAAAATCTTCTCCAAGTAAAGTATGCTCAAAGTCATTTTCATGAGAAAATGAAAATTTCCTTCTTGTTTATAATGATAAACAGTGTTTAGATATAAAATTAAATCAAAATCGTTAGAGTGAATTTTGAGAAAATAGATTTCTCTTTTTGCTTTTCAATAAACTACCCTTAATATTTAGGGTTGGATATCTAATTCCAAAAACCCCTCGGGGGGGGGGCTTGTGAAAACCCCAGATACAAAGTTTTAGCCCAATCAGTAAAATTGTTTCAGCTCTAGCCCAAGCCAAGATACAAACAGTCAGATATATGGCATTGAGAAAACAACTTCTTTTGGTTTCAGGGGTTCATGAAACGTCGACATTTATCAAAATCTCGATTCCAAATTTTTGACAATCACAATATTTTCGCTCTGAGGTGTCGAGAAAAAGTAAATATTTGTTTACAAAACTTAGTTACCTGCAACATTATTCTAGCCGTTGCTTCCCATTGGTTTGATCGCCATTGATTGGGAGGTCGAGGTTCTAATCTCGTCAGCATGTAACTTAAGATGGTTTTCCCGCTAAATGTATATATATATATATATATATGTATATATATATATACATTTAACAGTCAGTTAAATCAGTATCAGTATCAGTACTGTTAAATGTATATATATATGTATATATATACATTTAACAGTTATCCACAAGTGATTTATCACTCTGGTTTTTCCATCTTCACTGCACACAAAAGCGGGCTCACTTCCTCTTAGCTACCTTTCTCGTCTCTACCCAATCAAATTAAGCTGTTAATAGCTTGTGTGCTGAATGAAACAATTAAAAAAACTTAGTTCTAGATTATTTATAATCATATTATAATAATAAATTAATGTTTTTAAATGGAAACGTGGTTTACCAAGTAATATTTAATTTAGATTTTGTTTTTAGATATTAGAATACCAATGTTCTTGTTAATATGGTGTTCAAAAAAAGTTTAAAGTAGGGCCGATTTTTAAAGTGAAGTAGGCTGACAGTGTGTAAATTATATTTGATTAAAATAAAATTTTAAAAATTAAAATTTTTCATAAATTTTGGCCATATTTTTCTAACTCATTTTTTAACATATTTCTAATTTTTTTTAACAGCCTATCACATAGAACAAAGTGTGGTTTTCACTTTGGTCTTTCTATTTTCTGTCTAAACAAATTGCGGTGCGCTCATTTTAATTCTAACCTCATTATACCATGTATTTAAACAATTAGCATAAGCAGCAACTGTAAAAACTATGTCACTGAAAAAAAATGGTTATATTTTTTTTAAATATACAGAAGAAAATATATTTTTATGTATTCCTACAGTAATAGATAAACTAAATAAAAAGTTGAAATTGACTTTAAACAATGATTTTCTAGGGTAACTTAGAAATTGATACTTTGATAGGGGGTTCAAGCCCTTGTCCTTTGACTTTGGACATCATTCTATAAAACCCCGAGATGGCAGCTCAAAACACTGCATAACTCCTTAGAGAGTACATCGGTGATAGCTTGTCTTTTGTTAAATAGCAAGCAACAAAGTTGAAAGTATTGGGGGTGGGGGTTTGGTGGCTGCCTGGATTAACTATGGAATGTAAGGACACTCTGAAAGGGGGGAAGCATAGGAGGGGTAGAGGGATTGGTGTGATGGCTGCCATAGCTACAGTATAGCACACCTCTAGTGAGGTGATAATACATAGTAATACTTTAAAGAGAGAGTTGCAAATCCTTGAGATGTCCATCCGAATCTTAACTGTCTAATAGAAGGGGGGGGGAATAGTCTCATAGTCTATCCTGACGCTAATTCCTAAAAAGAAATGTAAACTCTTTTGAGAAAGCTATTTTGTTGTAATTGTTTCTGTATGAAATATAATTTTCTTACTATATCTCTCTATGGGATTATGTAAACATTACCAAACACAAGATATTATCACTCACTTGAAAGTAAGTGCTCCACCGAGGACCTTGCCATATTGGCTAAAAACGCTGACAGCATCCCCATCGGGACTGACTAGCAGCCAGAAGAGATCCTCTCTCCGCAGTGAACCTTGGGCCAGAGCGGCTCCTATAGCCGTCATGAGCGTGTGAGTGTCATCCTCGTTGGTCCAGAGCACCACTGCCCGGGCCCCCTCGGCGCGGGCGCCCATCAGACGAGTCACCAGTTGGCTTGCCGAGTCATCATTCTGGGATATGGTAAGTATTCATATATAACAATATAGTAATGGTGTGAAGAACATTCGCGGGGGGAGAGGGAGGGGAGCATTGCAAATAAAAATTTAAAGCGGAATATAAGCTTATGCATTTTTATGGGCGTCTTGTGGGTTATTGCCAGGGCAAGCAAAGTTTGGCAGGACTGTACCAGTAAAACTGTTCCCTTACCCTTATCATCAATTTGACCAACAACACATACACACAAAAAAATTAATTAACAATATACCTGACTGAGATCAAATCCCACTCTCCCTGTCTTTAGCAGTTTAGTCTATTGCAAGAGTAGGACCTTAGACCCTGCAAACACCAAAGTGGGTAATTATGTTTATTGACTTTAAAAAGTGCAAGTTTGACACAGAGTATGTGGGAAACAACTTTCTAATACAGCCCCAACAAGTATTTCTTGCCTTGGTAACAGCTCACAAGCCACCCCTGTGCATTTTTAAAGCTTACACATAAACATGTAAATGACTATTTTAGTAAGCTGGTTTATACTGACTGAATAATCTATTCATAAACTAATTAACAATGATTGTTTTAGTTGAATATTTTAAAATTAATACAATAATGCATTTATTCCGAGGGTATGGATAAGAGTGAATAGTTTTAGACGAAGTACACTTGTATAAGGTGGAGAGAGGATGGGAAAACCACAGCTATAAGCCCCCTTCAGTACACCTGACAAGGATTGAAACTTTGACCCCCTCATCGACAGCAACCAATTCAAATAAAATCTAATAGCTTAGATCACTCGGCCACATGTGTTGGTGGGTATAATACTGTATAAAATACTAAATGGTATTAATTGCAGAACTAGTACAGAAACCAACCATTGCCCCTTAATCTCACCACTTAGCAAAAGGGAACAAGCCCAGTTTATCAATAATAAATGTTTGGTGGAATTAAACCTAGGACCTTTAGACCAGTGGACAGATACTGTACCAGCTAATATTTAAAAATAATGAAGCCATACTTTTTAAATTTTCACCATCCATTAGTCATATTCGACCAACAACAAATGTTCTAAAAAAAAGCAATTAATCCATGGTGTGAGCAAGCTATACTGCATGCGAGCTATACTGATCGAGTGGTTGCTATCGAGAGCGGTGATAGTGCCAATATTTGCATAATAAGTGTGTCATTTGGTCAGCACA
Organism: Timema poppense; assembly: GCA_902141375.1. NCBI lineage: Eukaryota > Metazoa > Arthropoda > Insecta > Phasmatodea > Timematidae > Timema > Timema poppense. The sequence goes on along the minus strand of CABFOV010001709.1, from coordinate 84,268 downwards.
ATGTGCCCTCAGGCTGTTAAATCTCAGTTTTATAAACCAGATATGCTACTTCTTTATTCAAGTAGCACCTCATTTGTCCTCACGAGGCTGAGTTGACACCGTTCCTGACCTACTGCGTCACAGCTAAATTTTTGAAGCACCAAAGATCGAACCCAGGACCTTTAGATATGTAGCCAGGAACTCTGACCTCTAGACCACAGGGGCGGTCAAAAGAAATTACCCACACATTAATGGAAGACTAGCGACTTTTTGCAAATCATAGTATCATTTGTGGTGGGAAGACATATGATATTGGAATCATATGAGTAGTTTGAAAAGTACAATAACATCAATTTGTAGTCTCCCCTATTCTCTTTGAGCTTCAACAAAACATAGGACAGCCATCTTCTATAACTTGCTTACCCCATCAGTTGCCATTGACTTGTTCCTAGTGACAATGGTCTCCTGTAATGCGAGGCATATGCCCGCTCTGGCCGCACCCTCTTTGAAGAGGTGGTAGCCCGCGGAAAAGTGTTGGCTGGCCGAGGAGTGAACTGCACTAACATACGTCCATCCCAAGTGTCTTAACACGCTGACCACTGAGTCCACCAACGCCGACAGAGGCATCTCCACCTGTTGGTAAGGTACATTTGGGCTCGCATGACATTTCCACAAACATGTATCTGTCATATATGTTTATATTTGATCACTCTATTTCTGGTATTGACTTTCAATGACTTTTTAAAAGAACCACATGAGAATTTGCGTGGAGAGAGGAGGTACAAATTTCCATAGTGAGGCCAATCGAGATTCCTAGTTTAGAATAGGGCACATTAGCCCTTCAATTTTTAGTAATACTGTCATGAAACACGTGGAATGGAATAGCTATATAAGAATACTATATATTGAGATTGTAATTTTAATAGATCACAAACTTATGAAATTAAAATTTATTTCTATAAATAAGTGTGACTATTAGGGTTAATACATTGTGGTTTTTGTTTAATGAAAATTTAATATATTTTATTTTGTACTGAGCTAACTGTAAAATCTATTAACTACCTAACCAAAAACCAGAGAGTGGATAAGGTAAAATCCAACGTATGGTTCAACATATTAAGAGGGGTCAAAAACAAATTTATATATACATAATATATCAACCTGCAAAATAAATGGGTTTCCACCACTGGAAAGCTCTGCTATCGCTGCAGCTTGGCTAGTTGCTACCGAAGTTATATTCATGGCAGATAAAATGTCATTTGCCATCAGGGCATCGGCCAAAGACAAGCCATTAACTGCAGCAAGCACTTGGTAGCCATTTAATCCTTGAGCATGTTGGTGTAGCCCTGAGACAAGGGACATTGTGTGTACATGTGAGTTGCACGTGTCCACCAGTAGGGCGCCTAGTTGCACTCCCGGCAATCGGGTGTTGGCTCTCTCCAATGCCCACAGGAAAGCCTCAAGCTGTCTCACAGAGTTTAAGTTCAGTTCCTTATCACCTCCACATTGGATTATGTTCTCCTTGTCTAGTGTCTTGTGAACAGGGAGAAGCACAGCCACGTACAAGTTCTGTGGGGAATGTAGCAGCACGTGATATAATGATTGTTGGTGTTGGTGCGATATCTTTGTCGAGGGTTGAAGCACTTGATACGTGTCGGCGTGACTGAAATGTCTACTAGAGTCTGTTCTGCTTTGTTTGTTGATGTTACATTGGCTACATTGATCTGTATCAATTCCACAAACTGGTACTGGATTTGCTGTGAAGTTCTTCTCTAAAAGCTCATGTTTGTTGTGCTGGCTGAACATCATTATCTGAAAAGATTGTTAAAACTCATTATTTAATGTTGACATTATAAAATATTATTTTACTCTTATTTTTTGGGATATATTAATACCAATATACAATGCTTGAAGTGCTCTGAGGCAGTACAGGTTAATTTGAGGCTTCAAGTGCCAACAATTCAAGTAACCTTTTCGGGTTGATTAGCTGAATTTCTTTTATAACTTATTTGGCACAAACACTGGGAGAAAAACAGCACAGAACTATTCTTACTTTAAGGAGGGATTTGATGATCAGTTATGCTAATAACCTCTGTATCTGCTCTTGCATTAATTTATTAATTCACTACCTCTGAAATATGTATAGATCAAACTCATATGAGATAAGCTAAGCTCAATATTCCTAAAAAAGAGTATTGTATAAGACCAGAAATTCTGGAAGTACAAAACAAACACTGCTAGTATTACCTATGATCTTTTCTAAGCACTAATGTGGAGAAATAAAACGTATAAAACAGTACACAATTAATCTTAATATTAACTAACATACATACCTTGGATATATAATTGCTGGTATTTACTGGGCTCATAATGTACTTAATAAGCTTGAATATGGGCGAATCATTTGAGTCTGACATGTTTGAACTATCAGTAAAGGATTTAAAGTAAGAATGTACAAATTCTCTATGAGTCATATTCAATAATTCTGGGCAAAAATCATCTGTGGTGTTAGTACACATACTGTCCCAGGCCTGTTTGAGGGACTCAGCTAGAGACAATATAGCTTCACTGGCAGAAATTACTCCTTCGGTACGTATTGCGGTTTCAAGGTCATCTTGTAGTTTTAAAGATCTCTCATCGTCATTGCACGTGAAATCTTTCGTGTTACTCGAATTAAGTGTGTTATATTTTTTACATGGTTTTTTATTTTTCAAAAATTCGTGTAGCCATTTATCTTCATCTTCCAAATACTGCTTTGACTGTTAAAAAAGATAACAAACATATTCTTATTAAATCAAGGCCTCGTTAGAAACTTAATCTTTGATATCCTTGACATTTAGAAAGATTATTAATAAACTGCTTTGTTCATCAAGTCCAAAACATATTATAATATAAGTCAAGACTTTGCTATTATTGTTTATAATTTATGAAAGTATGGTTCAAATTAGATCATTGATAAATGAACTATTGCGTATAATTGACATTATGACTAACCCTTACAGGACGTTAGCATACTTTGGTATTAACTGTTTACATTTACAATGAGTGCTGTAATATGAGTCAAATAGGTACAAACTGATAACATGATATAATACACTATCAGTTTGTACCTATTAGACTCATATTACAGAACTTGTTGTAAATGTAAATAGTTAATAATAAAGTATGCTAACGTCCTGTAAGGGTTAATCATAATGTCAATTATACGCAATAGTCCATTTATCAATTATCTAATTTGAACCATACTCTCATAAATTATAAAAGATAATATCTAAGTCTTGACTATTATTATATTCATCCACTCCTTATGAAAGATCAATAAAAATGTTTTCTTAAATGTTCAAAACATATTAGTTGATGGACTGACATAAAACCAGCAGCTAGTTCAGCGCTAATGTGCTTCATTCTGACAGAACAGGTATCAAAACCTGGTCACAAACAATTGGGGATAATTTTTTCATTGGTGTTTTATCATTCTCTCTCTGAAAGAATAAGGGTGTATTTCCTTGATATTCACCCTGTATGATCTATGTCTTCAAATTAACCAACATAAAAATGAAGGTAGGTAGACCCCAAATTAGCAGTAACATGATAACAATCTAAAACTGACCTAGTTACAACTGTTCTAATATATGGTTATTTGTGAATAAGATTTTATCATGGCCGGAAGTAATAAGGAATAGATCTTAAGCATTGGAGTATTCCTATTGTTACTGTTCCTTTTCTTGAGCTTTGATCTGGAACTCTAGGTGGAGACTAAATACAATATGAGTGTTTTGGAACACCTTTTAATTAGGAATTATAAGGGATTATTTGACCCTTCCCAATATTGTGCTTGAAAAATAAACAAGTAAAGCAGAGAAAACATTATATACAGTTCAATTTTCATAGTAAAGGCCTTATTTGACAGTTAGATAAGTTACTATAATATATCTACATTCACATACTCATATGTATTTCCATGTGATCTGCAGCTGTCATCTACGAATAATTATAAAATAACACAATTAATCTATTAAAATGTTATAAATTTTGGCCTCAGAAAAAATTAAGTTTCTATTTTATTAATGTTCCTTCTTATGAAAATTGGACTATAGTAAAACATTAAACTTATTAAAAATAATCTTACTTTGACTACATCAATGCGCTCATTCCAGTATTCTTCAAATGCAGGGATTCTATCGGGAGAGAACGACAGGGAATATATTGTTGTCAAGTTTCTTGATGAAAGTAATTTGATATCATCATGATTTAAAAAGTCAGAAAATAGAAGTTGGGAAAAAACGGAATAGTTATATTGTGGCAATGAGTTCAACAAAAAATTAAATTTTGATCGCCTCATTATTACAAGAATTGGTGTCTCCGCTTTTATTGCGGTGTGTATCGATTTGAGTGTGTCATTGTTGAAGTTTAATGAAGAGTGATCAACCCCTTTAATTTTAGTCGGTGATGTTGGAATAAATATTTTATTAGCAGTAATGCAGAGTTTATTGGTATTGTTTGTAAGCTTAGTAAATATATCAGCCACTTCAGATATGTAGTAGTCATCTCCGTGTACTATATGCACACGGCTCCATTCCAGTTTCTCAACTAGTGTTGCCAAAGCCTGAAATTAAATCCAAAAGAGAACATAACATTTTTAACTCAAATATATTTCTAGAACTAATGTATGGTAACACTTTATCATAAAAAGATATAATATTAATAAAAAATATATTAACAACAGGGTATGATCTAATTGGGAATTGTCGCTAACCATGCAACCAATAGGCAAGGCTATCAGGAATGGCTTTAGTGGGTTAGGTTAAGTAACGTCAAAATACTCTGAGGTTTCTGTTTTAGTTGTTTATTGGAAAAGTGTAAGTTTACTAAAATATGACTACAGAAGATGAGAAGTAGTTGCTAACGCTAACTAAAGATATTGAAATGTAAGACCGTGTGGACCGTTTTCCCAATAACCCCGCCATGATCTTGACGTCAATGACCGCTTAGTATAAACCTGTTGTGTTCTGATATGACCCGGGTTCACGCGCGTGACATGTCCCATCAAACCCTTTGTCTAATGGGATGCTCACTCACTTAAGAGTTTACAAATGAATTGTATAACATTGTTGAACAGAATGGGGGATCTGCCCAAAACCTCAATAGTTATCAACATGAAGGGGGTCACCTTTTGCTTGTTTGTCTAATCATGTCTATCCAGTCAGCACGCAGTGGATATTTTTGGTAAACATAATTAGCAACAATTTACTGAACAAAGTGCCATTTACCATTATGTAACATACATCATGGTGTTTACTTAACAATGTATGACTCAGTGGTTTGGTAATACCGTCCACGTGTTGTCCATGTGTACTCTTGCTTAATAAAACTAGAATAATGAAAGAATACAAACAATTACATTAAGGACCGTCATAGAGTTATATTTTCAAATGATTGTATCAAATGAAGGTAGAATTGAAATCTCAGAAATAACTTACTAGGTACTTCTTGATGTATCTTAAAATTTGTTGTGCAGCATATTCTTTGCAAAAAACTAATAAAAACCAAGTAAAAACTAATTTATGTAAAACTTCTCACAATTCAAATAAAATAAACATAGAAAGGGGTATTTCCCCCCCAAGCTAACTCATATAATGATGCAATAAAATTATTGTTAAATATCATAAAACACATGATTTTTTTTAAAAAATAATGTTTTTGATTTATTAAAAAGATTTAAAAATTATTATTATTATTAGCACCGCGTCTTACTACCCGTTCGGGTTATACGCACTTACGCTAATGTGTAATGGTAGGGTGATTGTGAGATGAAATGAAGTACCTACAGTTTAACGTGGAATCCGAACCACGGTGGAGGCCTCGCATTCCCCACATTCACAAGATGTCTTGTCAGAGCTGAAGGAAGGGTTTGGTAATCAGATAAATCTGCGCCGGGACCGAGGATTGAACCCTGGCCGCCAGCACAAAAGTCTGACACCTTACCTCTTGACAGCCAGGTCACATTTAAAAATCAATACAGGTCTTAGAAGCTCTTGTGATAAAACCAATCCTAAATTACTTAATAATAATTTTTTTATAACTAGTCGCATTAATACACTTCTTTATAATATATGTAGGAGTTACATTTACATAACACTAAATAATTTGCATCCAAAACCAGATACCACGTGGTATAAGGTCACACTTGCAATATACTTAAATACCAGTGATGAGGAGACCCAGGTTCAATTCCCGCTCAGGTGCAGTGGGATGTTATTTATTACTGTGGTGCTATCCTCCCACCCCCTCCTTGTGCTATTATGGGTGCATTTCTTCAAAATTACCTTTGGATTAAGTCATAAGTAACCCAGGTGCCTAAGGTAGGGCCTACTGTTAAAAGAAAGGTCTAAAACATACATTTACTTCAACAATTATTCATTAATTTCTCAAAATATTATACTTAAAAGTAAAAGTAAATTCAAGGTAGGAAAATTACCTTAGCTCTATCCTCAGCAGATATTAAAAGTACTTCTGAATCCATTATTGAAATAGGCATATTGTGGTTTGCTAAAGTAATTTGTACTTCTTCATCTCTCATTAGGCCAACGCCATCTATCAGACCAAACTGTTGAGACAATGCAACATGTGGTAGCACTGCTTCTTCTCTTAGAGAGGGTAGAAAGTTCTCCAGTTGATCTACCGCTGAGCGAAACCTGCCACAGGTGTCAAATAGCCTCAAACCTACAATTCAAGAACATATTAATTTTATTATTATGATATAATATAAAAATACAGAAATATCCATGGATCTTAAACATACATAATGATAGTACATTCCATGTATGTTTACTTACTAGACGTTTTCAGATTAAAATTAAATTGGTTGTGAAAGAGTGAGAACATTCTAGGAAATAAGAAATAACCTCGAAGTTGTATTTAAAAATTTATTTTAGCATTTTATTTAATGGTAAATAATAAATGAGCAACTAATTGGATATTAGAAATTTTAGTCAATGTAATTAAAGATAGAAATAAAAAAAAAGAGCTATTATCCCTAGGAGGTGAATAATTGTCAAATTTTATTAAAAATATGTTCATCAAGAATATTAGGTAATCTGATACCAAACTTAGTTTGTAATTAAGTTAAAGGAATTAAATTCAGTTAACATAATTATCATGGTTGTTGTTGTTGTTATTTATAATGTAATAGGAATAATCAATGTTGTTATGAATTAAATTCAGTTATTATAATTATTATGGTTGATGCTTATGAATTAATTTAGGAATAAACAGTGTGGATAGTGAAAATATTTAGTTAGACGCTAAGTTTTTGACAGAAATAAATAAAACTCCACTTAGGATAGAGAAAAGTCAAAAAGTTTAAGTGGATATTCCCTTTGATAAACAGATTAATATTGTTTGAAATATGATTAAAAGAGCATTATTGCTAAAGGAATATGATGAGGATATATAATGGTTGATGATATAATAGATATAAAAAGTAGGTTACTTAGATAAATATTAATTTTGGATATTTTAATGTGTTTACAAATTTAATTTTGCAATTTATTCTTCTTCTTAAGTCAACAACCCGAAAGTTGGTTTGATGTGATTTCTATCCACCCAGAGCTGGGCATACATTCAGCCTTTCGGATGATTAGTGTTGCCTGCACTATCTGGTATAAATTCCATTTATTAGGGGAGATGAGGAAGTGGGGTATTTTCCCGTTGCCTTCCACATTGAATATCTTCCAAAGGGCTAAAGGGCCTATGGTACCTCTTTTGCCAGAAAAGTATTTTCCCATACCTCCCAGGGTTCTTTAACATACCACAATTGACATAGAACTGATGGTTTTACTTCCCCTCCGAAGGAAGTTGTGCTAACAAATTTTAATGCTCACAAAAAATTTGTTGGCTTTAGCTGGGTTTGAACCCATGAACTTTGGGTCGTGAGGGTAGTGATTCACCCCAAGATCACCGAGGTTGACTTTACTATTTTAATAAATGATAAATAATGAGTCATCCAAGAGCTTGTTAGGCAACTTTATCAGCAAAGTTGATAGCCTGACAAGAGTAAGTATTCAGTCCAGAATTTTAAATAGAGTACAATTTATAATTAATTTCAAACTCAGTTTTCTAAAATGATATGCATTAGATAAAAACTGCTCCAATAATATGAGAATTCTATCATTAGATTAAAAACAAAAATATATATTTTTAAAAGTTCTGGATAAATTAAAGAAAAACATTCACCAGCTATTTAATAACTTTGGTTGTATACTGAATTTGTGTTAAATGCACAATTAATAAAATAGTTTTGGTTAGGTATATTTTGTATCTTAACTCTTAAACTAACTACTTCCGTGGCCAAATGGTCTAAGGCATCACTCTCGTATTAGACTGGCCTGCTGAAGACGGGGAGATCAGGGTTCGAATCCCAGTTGGGACTTCTGAGAGTGTTTTTCCTAAAAGGCTTCCCCCTCTCCTTCCACGTAAATGCGGAAAGATTACCTCTAAAATGCTTCCTTCCATTACCCTACCCCATTAATTATTATCATATGTGCGTATAGCCTAAACCGTTAGTAAGACGGGATTTAAAAAACTCTTAAATTAAACACTACTCTTCTCTGGTAATTTTTTTCCAACCATTGATATTAAAAATAAAATTATGATATATGAGCTGTAAAAATTAGGTCCTAAAGTCGTGGATGAGCCTCCACCCAGTCTTATGAGGTTATCAATAGGACATACCTATGGTAATGTTTGGGAGAAAGCTGGTGACTCTCTCCTGGTTCAATATGGAGGTGATCCAACGGAGAGCCTCCACCATGACCACACCATCTCTGCTCACAGCACCGCAGTCGAAAAGTCCCTCCCCTCGCTCGCGCACCTGCAGAATACCACCTGCGACACACCACACATTCTGTTATAAAATAATAACCATCACCCAGCATCTTCTCGGCAGTGAGATGACAATAATGCAACATACTTTTAAGAATCTATTTAAATCTCCACTGAAAACATCAAATGAGAACAAATATGGGATGTTTGTAGCTTTGATTTTAGTATAAACAACCGTCTGGGAAATCTATTAGAAAATACAAACATATTTTTTGCAGTCAACATTTTTACAATCTTGTGTTATTTGATTGATATTGATAATATCCATCAAAAGTGATAGATGCAGGTCCCTTGACTTTATGTACGAATACTTGAAAGTTGATCTAGTAGTTTTTTCTAGCTGTAAGATATTTCCAATCATAAGAAAATTAGGGTATATAGTCGGTAGACTGTAGAAGTTTATTTTGACAAAATATTACAAATAGACGTAGAGGAGTCCACATTGACAAAAGTTCAATAAATTTATCTTAGAGCCACCAAAGTTCTGTCAAAAGTCACCCCTTCAAAATAGCTGGTTTGACATTATAAATACATTAAGGTAGATTTATTCATTTTTAGATAAACTGTCTGGTCTTTTAGAATCTGACTAATGTTCAAAATCCATTATAGTCGAGACATACCAGGCAACAACCCACACTATGAGCACGTAGACAAATATGTTAGTTCCACCTTGTCCGGCTTGCCGGTGACAGAGATGTTGGGATTCAAATACTGGCGGGCATAATCAAGTGTTTTTTCATAAATTGTTTCCCACTCTCCCTCCACACGAATGTCGGTCGGTCTTAATTCTATCGTTCTCATCCTTATATAATTAATGTATATTTGTGGATAACCCAGATGGGCAGTAAGATGTGGTGCACCAGAAACCAACAACTAGTCAGCAGGCGATAGTTAAATTGAGTTTCTAAGGGATCTATTTTTGTGCTAATGTTGAACAAGGAATCTCCCTTAGAAGTGACATGTAATGTTAAACAAGGAATCTCCCTTAGAAGTGACATGTAATGTTAAACAAGGAATCTCCCTTAGGAGTGCCGTGTAATGTTGAACAAGGAATCGCCCTTAGAAGTAACGTGTAATGTTGAACAAGGAATCTCCCTTAGAAGTGCCATGTAATGTTGAACAAGGAATCTCCCTTAGGAGTGCCATGTAATGTTGAACAAGGAATCTCCCTTAGAAATTCCATGTAATGTTGAACAGGGAATCTCCCTTAGGAGTGCTGTGTAATGTTGAACAAGGAATCTCCCTTAGACGTGGCATGTAATGTTGAACAAGGACTCTCCCTTAGGAGTGCCATGTAATGTTGAACAAGGAATCTCCCTTAGGAGTGCTGTGTAATGTTGAACACGGAGTTTCCCTTAGGAGTGCCATGTAATGTTGAACAAGGAATCTCCCTTAGAAGTGTCATGTAACTTTGAACAAGGAATCTCCCTTAGAAGTACCGTGTAATGTTGAACAATGAATCTCCCTTAGACGTAGCGTGTAATGTTGAACAAGGAAGCTCCCTTAGGAGTGCCATGTAATGTTGAACAAGGAATCTCCCTTTAGAAATTCCATGTAATGTTGAACAGGGAATCTCCCTTAGACGTGGCATGTAATGTTGAACACGGAATCTCCCTTAGGAGTGTCGTGTAATGTTGAACAAAGAATCTCCCTTAGGAGTGCTGTTTAATGTTGAACAAGGAATCTCCCTTAGGAATGCCATGTAATGTTGAACACGGAGTCTCCCTTAGGAGTGCCGTGTAATGTTGAACAAGGAATCTCTCTTAGGAGTGCCATGTAATGTTGAACAAGGAATCTCCCTTAGAAATTCCATGTAATGTTGAACAGGGAATCTCCCTTAGACGTGGCATGTAATGTTGAACACGGAATCTCCCTTAGGAGTGCCGTGTAATGTTGAACAAGGAATCTCCCTTATGAGTGCCTTGTAATGTTGAACACGCAGTCGCCCTTAGAAGTGACGTGTAATGTTGAACAAGGAATCTCCGTTATGAATGCCATGTAATGTTGAACAAGAGATCTCCCTTATTAGTGCCCTGTAATGTTGAACAAAGATTCTCCCTTAGGAGTGCCGTGTCATGTTGAACAAGGAATCTCCCTTATGAGTGACTTGTAATGTTGAACAAGGCAACTCACTAAGTAGTTCACCACATATTTATGGTCTCCTGATTATTATAACAGTGTGTACACGCAGCTCGCAGTTCAATGACGACTCGCCGTTCCCTCGGGTAACATGTCCCGTTCCCGTCTCCAAGATACATCGTGTCACCGCGAGCACGCTTCAACGAGTTAACTCGAGCTCTGTCGCCACCGTGGGCCAGGTCTTTCACCTCCGAGGGATTATGGTTCGAAGCCCGCTTGTAAACGAGTCAAATGGACTGTGCCTCTTATTTTAATTTGTTTGTGCGCTCTAGTTGTAGTACTGACTAGTATGTTAATGAAACATTAATCTCCAGGAACAAGATGTGATCGAAGTGTCCAGGAAATGTTCCAGAACTCGCCTGGGAAGAGGATGGGATATCAGACTTTTAAAAAATCTTCAACCTGTTGGTATTCAAATAATGACTTACCAAAACAAAGTACAAATTGTTAATATCAAATAACTTTCCCTCCAGGGCACCTTTTCACCACCTGTTCCCCTCCTAAAATAGGACCTAGGTTGGGGGAAAGACCACGAGTGACTCGGGGCTCCCTAAAAGCATGTCAACAAATGAAACTATGAAGGGAGATGTTTTTTATGTCTTGATGTCCACAATCTTAGTTCAGTTGGTAGTGCACTCGTCTACTTATATGAAGATACTGGATTCAATTCCTGACACGATAAATTGGGGTTATGAATTAATTGTTGGGGTATTGGGTGTTGTATCTGTTCTAGGCTGAAATCAATTTGTTAATCGTGTGTTGATATAATAAGTTGGTTCATAAAGTACAAGTCTAGTACCCTTAGAAAAAATACACATTTAAATTATAAAACATTTTATGGATCCAAAAATGAGCATTCCCAAAAACTAGTTATTTTATCATCGACATTTTGAGAAGTAGTCCTATTTAATAAACTCAATGGGGTGATCCCACAATCAAACTATACCGACCTAGTGGCTGCAACCGTTAGCGATAATAATATCAACATTTGCGGATATCGGGTGTCATATCGTCAGCACAACGAACCCTCTAGCCATTAATTTCAGTTTTCTATTCTGAAAATTGAAAAATGACACCTGGACACGGAAATCGAACTCGGGACCTTTGGCTTAGTACGCCAATGCTCTACCACTGAGCTATCCAGGAATCGTCCCGTTCCCAGATGTCATTTTTCACTCAAATTTTAAGGCAGAGTCTATGATGGACGTGCGGAAATATTTGGCTACAAATGTGTGATTTTAAATATTTAGATATTTTTTTATTTTAATAAAATATAATAATAAAAAACAAGACTATATTATGGTGTATTATGTACCATTAAAATGGCAACTACCTTGTACGGTTTCCATCAGTGGATTTAGAATAAAATAACTTGTTTTCCTCGCATTTTTGGAGATAAACATTTTAAAACCACTGGCGGGAGCTGAAGAAGGTGGCTGCCTTTTAAATTATGAATAATGCACCCTTGACTCTATTGTCGCGTATTTATATTCACTTTATTGAACATTATCTATAAATGAGGTATTTTGAAGGACACGACTACTTTGTAAAAATATCTCCAAGTAGAGAATATAAAGTCAAAAGATAAGGGGGGAGAAAGGAATGAAAGAGAAATACTAATCACTGGCCATGATGATGAGATTTCATGCTAAAAAAAATTAGCAATTGACTTGAGTGAAACATCTTTATTTAATTCATATAAATTTTAAATTGCATGCACTTAACAAATCGGGAACAAAATCAGTTGGGGACATTATTCTTATTTCGAGGACTGTCCCCGAAAATCGGGGAACGAATGGTCACCTTATTTTAAAGCGACTATCGCTGAAAAAGCCGAATAAAAAAACAAACAGACCATTTCTAAACATGAGAAGAGAGCAGTGCTCATTCCCAAGTTCAAACATCACGACTGTGCATATATGTAAACAATACAACAAAGCCAAACATACAGAAGTTGTTCGTATTTAACCTAACTGTAACTTAACAGCGGGTGACCACAGAGCTTTGTTTGGTAGAAGGAACAAAGTGGGTCAGGAAGGAAATACAAAAGTGTCTCTTGGCACCGATTATCCTCTCTGCTCTGAGCATGCGACATTGTTCAGTCGACGCGGGAAGAGTTTTAACAATTATTCATTGTCTTTACAAAGTTAAGGGGGGACACTGTCTCGGTAAACTTGGGGGGTGGAGGGCAATCCATATTGTTAAACATAAGTGACGATTTTTTGGAGGAGGAATTTTCAGGGACCATCATTCTAAAATGACTGTAGAAGGAACGGTCCAATTTTCCTAGAAAGAAAATGTTAAAAAATCCAAACTTACTGTGTGGTCGGCAATAATATTTTATTATATTATTAGTGTAATTTAATAGGGTTGATTATATATTTCAGTGGTGAAAGCTGCAGATCGCATAACTTGTATGAACACGTGAAAGTAACTCTAGTAACTTTTTAAGCTGTCAGGTAAGGTTCTTCCTATTAAGGGCGGATCCACGGGGTTAGGTCAGGCGACGGACGAAAAATTTCAATTTAGGCAGGCACCACACTGGACAGAAGATACGCTATGTATTTTCGGCGACGGATATTCCACCGTCAGACTCTCTACTGTGGAAGACCCCCGGAGTATCTTCTTCCGACAGTAGATTGGACAGCAAGCTTTCAATTCAATCACTTCTCTGACATTGTGATGAGAATCCGTTGGTGTGGCACCTCCCAATTGAAAACACGTATTAATTGTTTCAACGTGACAGATTCTATGACCAACGGAATATATCAACCGTCCGAAACCGAACATAAGCTATTGTTGGCGTATTGATGCAGTACGCTCGACGGACTGACGTACCTTCCATCCAATGTGGCGCAATGTAGGGTCTTGTATGGAAATAATTGCATCAGCGTTCCATCGTTTAAAATACGCGGCGTATCTTCGATCTAGTGTGACGCCACCCTTTAGCCGAAATAAACGCATCCGTTCGGACCAACGGAAAACGGCTGCATGAAAAGAGCCAAGCGAACGGACAAGAATTTATAATTTAGCAGGAAAATTCAGATTGAGGTATTGTAAAGATTGTTAAGGGTAGCTGGCAGTGTCATTGTTACGTCTAATCAAACATGTATGAGGTCAACTATGATGGAAAGAAGACTTGTTGGCTTGTCTCTTCTGCATGCCCACAAATCTTTTAGACCCACATCAAATAAATGAGCGGTTTGTCAACACTATCAAACACAGAATGGGCATGTAAATAACAACTTGTTGCATACAGTTAAGAATTGTTACGAAATTTGTTATTATTAATAAAGATTTGTTTTATTTATGTTTTTATTTATTTCTATATTATTTTCAGGAATCCAGGATGACCTTTAAATTCCAGGAGAGGACCCCTCTCCCTAAAATTGGGGGTATTCCATACTTCATATTCCAGACATCCCGCCCCCATCCACTAAATTGCTCCCCGGATCCGAAAATTGGACTGTACTTGAGCTGTTCCCCGAGGATGTGAGATTTAGTCTCGGGTGCGGACGAGCGTTAGAAGGATATGACCACCTTAAAAAAGAGACAAGCGTTCCACTGACTGAGTTACACTTTCCCCCCCTAGTTAGAATTACCGCTTTGTCACTCCCCATTAAGTGGCCCAGAGTCGTGTGTGTCCCGTGTTCTCTCAACCTAACGGCCTGCTTGTTTCTCAGGAAGGCACTCGCCGATTTTTCTGGGAACACTCCTACCACAGTTCCGGATACAAATTTTGAATTAAAAAAAATTGGCTATCACCACGTTACAGTACTAATTACACTAATGTATTAGAGATAAGGAGGGTTGAATTTGTGGAAGTGTACCCGCATTTGCGTGGAGGCAGAGTGGGAAACTATTTAGGAAAGAAAATCCTCATTATACCGGAGATTTGAACCCCAAGCTTCCTGATATCATCAGTCTAGTATATTACGAGAGTAACGCCTTAGACCATGCAGCCACTGAAGCGGGTCGCATGCATGTTAATTACGCTAGTGTGGTAAGGATCAAGATGGTAGAGTTTAGAGGAAGGGCAGACCCGAATTGCGCCAGTCATTAAGGGATTAAAATTTGTTTACTAATCCCGGACCCGAATTGCGCCAAGTCAAGTTCAGGTAGTCGGTGAGGGAGGTGGGGGGGATGATACAAACAAAGACCATCGCAAACAATCTCTCCCCTTAGTAAAGGTATGTAAAAACGCCCTAAGTGCCCCCAACAAGACTTGTAACAGTAGTATTGACATCCGTCTGTCCAATACTTATTAATTGTCTCGAAAACAGTGACTGTCCCGGTGTATTTTTTTTTTCGGGTTTTGTGTGAACTGTGATAATATTAGCGAGAATTATTGATATGGAAAGGATTTATAGTGAAAAAGGGAAAGTTCTGATTGTCTATAATAAATATATGTATCGACAGGTGAATCAATTAAAGTTGACGAGGTAAGAGAGGTGGAGATGCACCAAAAAGGACTGCAATGCTAAAATATTCACTCTTGATGGTGGAAATATTTTCTCGTGGACTGAAAATGAACACAACCACGAACCACTACTAGATCAAGAGTTGAACAGAAGATCCATTAGCAACGCAGTTAAGAGGAAAGCTGAAGAGATTGAAGTAAGGCCTTCAAAGTTAATCCACACAGAGGTACAGACACAGAAAAAAACTATATAAACATTGACCCGCAAGGACAATAAATGTATCAGGAATAACATCAACCACACTAAACTAAAAACACTGCCAAAGTTGCCTAAATTTTCCGAAGAAATTCAATTTGCCATAGATTCAATTGAAATAAAAACTATTCAAGACGAAAACTTTTTGTTGAGAAACGAAAAAAAGGAGGAGATCGTGATATTTTCTTGTCACTCGAATCTTGAGTATTTGTGCCAGAATGAAATTGGGTGAATGGATGGAACCTTTGAATACGCACCGAAACATTTTCTTAAGCTTTTTGCTACATTGACGCTATGAGAATCCTAAAGGAGGAGTGCGAGAAGAGACAACATCACCTTCAACCTTTATACATTGTGATTGATTTCGAGCAAATATAGTTAACTAAATTATATTTTTTGACTTGTGTCCTTCTTACCGCCAGACATAGTATTAATATTTGCTTATATTCACAGTTGGCGCAATTCGGGTCCTGTCTTGGGAAGGGGGGTATTGGCGCAATTCGGGTCCGGTCTGGGGGGGCACTTTTAAGCTCTTGGCGCAATTCGGGTCCGAGCTAAGAGAATTGGCGCAATTCGGGCGAGCCCTAGAGGAAATATACCCGCTATTTTCGTGGAGAGGGAGTGGGGAAACCACTATGGGAAAAAAATAACACCCTCAGTTCATCAGGCCTGTATTTGAACCCCGACTTTGACCTTCCGACTTAAACTCAACCACCAAGCAGCGCTGTAGTTGATACGTGAGTGTAACAAAAGAACTGGATTAGGTGTTATTACTTTTTGATTTATTTTAACTAATTTGATAATTGATAATGTTTCTTATAGTGTTAACGTCCTTATGAAGAAATGATTCCGACATCTTAGTTCAGTTGGTAGCGTGTCTCTATACTAGATTAAAGTTTCCGGATTCGATTCTAGGCATGGCCGAAAAATTTATAATTGGTGAAATGTGGGTTTCCCCTTTCACGCTGATGAATCAACAGCCAGGCTCTGGATGTTGTGCATGTTCTAGATTTATTATTAGCACCGTGTCTTACTACCCATTCGGGCTATACACACGTTCTAGATTTAAGTTAGTTTATAAGTCGTGTGCTGATATAATCGGTCAGTTCAGAAAGTGCAGTACTTTAAATAAATGATTAAAAAAAAATTATACAAAAGCGTAAAATTGAAAATCTGAGATTTTATTTCGACTACGTTCATGACCACTTAAATAGTTGGTCATTTTTTTCCGGAAAACCAGAGCTGACTATACACGTAAAGATTTTTCGGCAGATTCGAACAATTTAACGCTAGGTTTGCTGAATTGTACAGATAAAACCGCTAGTTGGGGTCTTCTCACAATTTAAAAGATGGGAGCGATATATTGATGATCGATAAATTGGTACAGATTTATCGTTCCACAAATGTAACGATTCTAACCTAGCGATATATCGAAAATACTTTTTGGTGGGGGTCTGCAAGCGTCAGTGCCTGTCCAAAGATTATTCGCGTGATTTGGTGAAGTGTTTACATGCAAAATGGCGTCTATTTTTTTTTATTTAGCACCACGTCTTACTACCCGTTCGGGCTATACGCTTTAAGTACTAATTACGCTAATGCATTAGGAAGGTTGAATTAGAGGAAGTGAACCCGCATTTGCGTGGAAGGAGAGTTATGAAAAACCACCCCTAGTTCACCCGACCGAGATTCGAGCCTCGGTCTCCCCGTCCTCAGCAGACGAGCTTAACACGACTAGCGCGTTAACCAACTACGCCACCGAGGCGGGTAATGTCGTCTAAGGGGTATCTAAGTGGTTGTGTTGAGCTATATAGAAATAAACATTATTTGTGGAAAACGACATGCCCGGAATATACCAATAAAAAATATTAAAAATAATAGCTATGCATAATTGACGAATTATTGCAAAAAAATATTTCAAAGAAGCAAATATATAATTTGTTCAGCAAAAAATACAGAACCTCCGATTCGAAGGTTTGCCTTTTTATAATTCTGTAACCCATCAATGAAACGCTCATTAACGCATTCACGTTCATATTTTGCTGGACATAGAACATGTCGGAATAACTTTTCAAACTAATTATCGGTCATATCTTTCAGACTTCCGAAAGTTCATCGTTGAGAGTTAAATTTGCGAGATTTAAAGATAAATCGTTTGAAACAAAACACATGTACAGAAAAATTTGTTGTATAAATATTCCATAACAATATATCGATACGTTAATACGAGTATGTAACGTTCGATTTATCTAAAGACTTTTCTTAGCCAGTCTATCCGGTGATCATTTGATACAATTTATCTTTGCCCACAAATATTCACGTGAATATCCAGCTGATGGAAGAGAGAATACATCTGGAAAATTTTTCTATCCTCCACCTCTAGTTTTAACATGGAGCTAGGTAATTTTAGTTGAGCCTTGATCTCTTAAAGCCAAAGTCAATCAACCCACACACTTCCTACCTGCTACAAATATGGAGGGCGTAGACAACCTGTTTACCTCACATCCTGGACGGCACACAAGTTAGACCAGAAAAAATAATTACGAAGAGCGACGCTTTTAGAGCAGAGAGTGCCCGGGGTTTAAAACACAACACTTACATTCATTTTTATTTAAATGTGTTTTTCACTATTACATAGGGTTACCAACCGTATTCTTTTAAGAGTACATGCACCTTTTTTATTTTTAGGTGGTCAAATAGCGTACTTCTACTTTTCAACTATCGGAGCCAAATGCACTCTTTTTAAAACTTTCCATAGTTATTTCTATGGAAAACAAAAAATTGATTTGAGTCTATATTAATAAAAATATTATTAGTTCTTATTTAGTGTAGGTACAGTCAACTTAAATAACAATATACTAAAAATGTATATTATATGTTAAAGCTATCTACTAAAAACAGTGTTTGAATAGCATCCAAATAATAAATGTATCTACCTAAATAGCTACATATAACAATTTTGCTGATTCATCATCAACTGTTTCCAGCCCGTGGCCGGGTCAGTTTAGTAGGGGTGTGTGTGAGATCGTTTTTTTTTGTTCGAAATGAGATCGGGAACGGGAATTAGAAATGTAAAACTAATTATTTATAAATTTGCTAGTATTATGTTCCTTAAAACACTGACAATATTTAATGTGTTAAATGCATACACAGGCCCTAATAGAAATAAATGGTACGGAACTCCACACGGACTTTCTTGCTCTATTATTTAAAAACTGAGATATTAACTCAATACACTAGCGAACCCGAGAACAATTTGCGCTAAACATACGTAAAACTTTTTTTGGCTTACGATTTTAAATTTTATAATTCTATTTTTAAAAATTAGCGTCTTCATTTGTATATTTTGGCCAATAAAAAATATTGATATTGCGTCCCCAAGTGTCAACACTTCGTATTAAAATTTTAACATCCGGTTAAGATTTTCAGAATTTTATTAAGGAATGCACATCTTATGGTCATCGAATTGTTACTAAATTTCTCTTTTATAAATTTTGACCAATAAAATAATTAATTATTGACTATTGAGTATAAAATGAGGGATGGCTCATTGCTGAACCAGGAGTGGATCCGGGAAGGAAGTATGGGGGGGCGCGCGCCCCCCTTTAAGAAATTAAACCAATCAAATCAATATTAAAGTCACTCACTACTAGTTTTATTGTCATGTAATACTATCTCACTAACAAGATTTTATTTTTTTAAATTGTTATTGGTAACATTATTAAATGATTAATATACGAGAAATTATTATAAATACTTAAGACAAACACATTAAGTATTAAAGTGGTGAAAATAGGCATTAATGAAATTACTCAAATTTAAGTTGCGCGCCTCTCACCTTGTTGCACAATCCTTGTTTAGGTTTAAATTTATTTTATCATTTTTATTATTACTCTTTCAATGATTAATAATAAATAAAGATCTTTAAAATAATTTATTTTTAAATAACGTGTTTTAAACAAAATCTTTGAATAATACCACACATATAACGTGTTATTATGTCTTAGTGGTAAAATTTCGATTTATAATAAGAAATAACTAGCTTTACTATAAAGTGGAGTTGAAGTTCGATTGTTCGAAATATGAATAATTCCACCTATTTTGTCTAATTGATTTAATAGCTTAAAAAAATTAATCAATAATTGTTATAATGTTTAAACTTATTTTCCGCTTAATAATCACTATTTGTTGATATTCTTATTATTTGCTTATAATAAATTTTAATACTAATCGCAAATTTCGAGTTATACCCTTCATTAGAGGATTATTCTCAAGTTTAGGATCACACTGAAAAATTACTTAAGGATTTACGCTCAAATTTTGAAGTATTTTTATGTCAACATTTCTTGAGGTGCCTCCCACCCACTCCTCCCCGACCCGATCCCGATGGGAGCACCCGCGTACCCCCCTCCCCCCTCTTCATGAAAATCCTGGATTCACCCCTGTGTTGAACAAACATACATTTCCTCCAAGAGGTTAAAGGAAAAACATCAACTTCTTGAAAGACTTACTTATTTGCTTACTTTATGGCATTAAAGAATTATTGCGTTTAAACTTAAGTAGTATCTCTTTACAACTAGATCTCACAAAATTGTATTAATATATTTGCCAATATCTCCCGAAACTATTGGTTTTATAAAAATATATTTCAAATAATTTTTTTTAATAGTACTAAACTTTTATCATAATAAGTTATTTAGTATCTCAAATAGTTGCAGAGATATAGAAACTTTTGCTTCTGTAAAGAACTTTAAAAGTCAATTTCACGAGAAAATGAAAGACGCAATTTTGTTTATAATATTGAGAAAATTGATTTTTTTTTTCACCCTTTAATAGACTATCTTAATTTTAGGTTTAGACAGACACACACAGACAGACGGCGTTTCAAAAAACACTTTTTAGACGCACTTAACGTTTTAACACATGTATAAGCTAAACATATATATCAAATTAGGTCAACTTTTTTAGATAGCCATCTTCATTTTATTGTCATCGAAGTAACAATTTTTAATTAGTAAAAACGTATATAATTAAAAAAATTATTTAAAAATTACAAAATTTGACAAAACGATACTTTTGCCCCATAGGTGGGGTAAGAGTACGCTCGCTACGGGGTAAAAGTACGCACCATAAAACACTATGAAAATTAATTTATAACATAGATTTTTACGTTAAAACCTTTACAAGATATTAAAAGGTGTTATAAATATTATTGTTGATTTTAAACATAGCTATCAACATTTGTATAAAATAATCTTAAGCACGTAAACTATTTTAACTATTTTTATAAAGAACATTAACATACACTCTTTAGGGTTCGGGGGGCTATGAAACGTTGACAACCATCAACATTTTGGGTTAGATTTTTTTACGGTCGCAATACTTAACCTTTAGTGTTCGAAAAGTTTAAAAAAAGACACACACATATATATACGTATAGATTGAAAGTTATTGGTTTTATAAAACATGTTTCGAATAAAATATGTGTATTATATATAGATCTACACATTAGCAATGATAAGTAATTTCATATCTCAAATATTTTCGGAGATATGATAAAAAAAAAGATAAATTACGCTCCAGACCGGAGCCCTTAAAAGTTATTTTGCCGAAATATTGAGAGTAGCCATTTTGTTTGTAATATTTATAAATGTTTCGAAATTATATATACGGTAATCAAAATCGATAGAGCCAATTTTGAGAAAATCGACTCTTTCTCTTTTTGCCCTTCACTAAACTACCCTTAATTTTATGGTTATATATATCCAATCCCAAAAATATCTCGGAGCAACCCTATGAAAACCCTAGATACCAATTTTTAGCCCAATCGGTAAAATAGTTTAGGCTCTAGTTGGAGGTACAGACAGACAGACGGACGGCAATTCAAAAACAACTTTTTCGGATTCGGGGGGTCATGAAACGTCGAGTCATCAAAATCTCGAGTTCGATTTTTTTTTACGATCATGATACTTTCTCTACCTGTAAGATAACGAGAAAGTAAAAATTTAAACAGTTACATATAAAGTCGAAAATTTAAGCAATTTTTAATACTTTATCTATAACTTAGGCTACTTAAATTATAAACATTTATAAAACACATACTAAATCTAAATTAAAATCTCGAATAGGTTGACATATATATTTATATTTAAATAATAAAGAAAACTTGAGAAGCAAGTTTAAAAATAAATTAAATATGGCAAAAAAGCAATTCCCGAACTTCTCGGGATTAAAGAATATGTTCCTCTACAATCAGGTCGGGAACTGGAAATATTTTTCCCCGCCGGAACCTAAATTCGGGAATCCCGCATACCCCTACAGTTCAGTAGATCTGCCTCTATCTTACTCTATCATTCCACCATTCCTACTCCATCAATTGCTTCCATTCTTCTCCTCTCGTTTGCACAATTTATGTTATCTGTTTATCACATCTCTTTTTGGCCCCCCTTGCCATATTGTTTCTACATACTTCATCTCCATAATTTTATTTGGCATCCTCTCTATTCCCACATTCATTACATGCCCACACAATCTCAGTCTCGCTTCCTTTACTATCTCAAGTAATCCCCGATTGAATATATGATTCCCTAACATCCTGGAAGTTTTAGGTTCCCTGAATTTTCTGGATTTTACCTTTTCCCCCTGATTTTGACAACATGTATGAATAATCAATAAGTGATGTAATCTATGTGATTTTTGCACTCACGTGAATAAAGACGCGAAAAAAACTACTCCGCCACCTACTCTTTTTATGCAGGATCCGGACATGGTAACCCTACTATTGAAGCGTTTACTATAAACTTAACATTTTTGTTGTTATTTTCAAGGTCATTTTGGGTTGGAACCGTAGAAGGTAGCTGCATTTAAATGGTACATAATTAAATGTATAGTCGCATCTTTATATTCATATTTTTGGATTGTCAATGAGCTAGAAACGTACAACCCGAACGGGTAGTAAGGTGTGGTGCTAAATAATAATAATAATAATAATAATAATAATAATAATAAAAAGTTAGGTCTATGAAATGTACTAATACATAATTATAAGTGTATATAAAATAAGATAAACAAACTAAAGAGTTACAAAAATAGGTTGGAAAAAATAGTTTCGCAGTTCACCAAAGAATATATATATACACACACACACTTTAATCTGTTACAGAAACAAAATGAATAGTGAAAATCACGGTTTTCAAAAAAAATCACAGTTCACCGAGCTATGTCACCAAAATTTGTTTATTTTTACTGTTGTGGAATAGTCGGGACGGGTAGTGTTACGTGAAAGTGGGGGGGGAAGTGGGACAATACATATTTAGAGGATTGGTGTAATTAATGCTTGGCTACATGTATACAACGTGTATCTAAAACATTGCATCAAACTTTGGCAGGCTATTCTTTGGGTGAAAATAGAATAATTCACATCAGTAACCTAGGGTCCATCTTAAATATTAAGGGTGGTATTCACCCCTAAAGATAGAGCTAAAAACGACTATTGGGTGAAATAGTATGAAAACTTATTAAGGTATAACAACGAATCTTTGTATACTACTTATTGAAACCTTGATAATTAATAAACTAAATGTGCTGTTACCGTTACCCATCCTCATCATGTAAAAAAGGGCGGGTTGTAACACTTTTTTCCGCAATAAAATATGTCAGAGTAAGTATTACTAATTTTGACTTAATATTACAAAACAAGGATTAGAAATTAACAAAAAAAAGGTGTCTTGGAGGAATTGTCTAACTTTCCCCGTTTTCGAGATAATCACACAAGTTTGAGCTCAGAGACAAGTGTGAATGCCTGCCAGGTAGACAACCAGAATCGCAATGTTACTTCGCACTGCAGTTGTTTAACCATCTTTACCGGCACGTGTGACTATGTATCACGTACATTTGGTAAACAGGGCTGGTTTGTGTGTAATGATGGATAAACTAAGCTACTTTTCCTTCTTCATAAGCTCCGATGTGTTTCTATTTATCACATTAGTAAGTTATGCTTACACAGTTCACATATGGGTGGAATTTTAATCATTACACTCACTGGAGTATTGAAAGCTAAATAAAGAAATAATAATTGTAGTTCTTGTATGTTTTAGTTCCTAGCTTCAAAATCAAATTCATAGCAAGTGTTCAAAATGGCGTCCTCTAACTTCATTGCAATAATTGAGGTGGCGTATCAATGACTTGGGTAATCTTTCGAAAACACGTGGTTTCTTTAACTTTATCACATACAGCACCTATCCTGGTTAACAGGTCTTCCTCGGATTCAATGGCTGTCTCGTACATCAAAGCTTTGAAAAAATCCCACAGAAAAAGTCTAACGTATTAAGTAAGGTAAGGAGAGCGTGGTGGCCACGCAACAGCCATACAGGCTCCCTACCTGGCAAGAATTAACACTTGTCTTTGAAATCAAACATTCATGATTATCTCGGAAACGGGGAAAACTTGACAGTTTCTCCAAGACACCTTATTTGTTAATTTTTACTTCATGTTTTGTAATCTTAAGTCAAAATTAGTAATATTTACTCTGACATATTTTATTGCAGAAAAATGTGTTACAACCCCCCTTTTTTACATGATGGGGNTTTTTAGCTCTATCTTTAGGGGTGAATACCACCCTTAATATTTAAGATGGACCCTAGGCTGCTGATGGGAATTATTCTATTTTCACCCAAGAAATAGCCTGCCAAAGTTTGATGCAATGTTTTAGATACAGGTTGTATATACGGGTGATTCAAAATGGTCCATGCATAGGTTTTTTTTGTGCCGTTCAGAAATACCTTTGTCTAAGGCAGTGGTTCTCAAACTGGGTTCCGCGAATGGGCGTTAAGAGTTCCGTCAGAAGATTATACGTAATGGTGGTAAAACATTTTTAATGCTTTCAAATTGTTGTGCTAAAAATTCATAAAAATCTTTCTCATTAGCAGTATATTCAATTTAGTAATGAAAACAAAATGAAATAACTTGTTTTAACATCATTAAAATCCTTTTTTAAAAAGTATTAAAAATTGTATAAGTAGGCCTAACAGTATAATTTGAAGTTATATCAGGCTATATTATTTTTATCATGCAAAATATTATGTAACATAAATATAAGAAAAAAATAATTTTGTTTTAGTCTTAATTTATAGCATGAGCTTACAACTCAAATAGGATTTTTGTTGTTGTTAAAGCTCAAAAACTTGTTGTAGAGGATAAGGGGATAAGACATAAAAACATAGGGGTTCCTTTGTAGGCCTCGTAGCTTTTATAGGGTTCCGTGGGATAAAATAGTTTGAGAACCACTGGTCTAAATAATAACGTATAGAGATTATTACTTCTGGCCGGATCTCGAACCATTCGCAAGGTTGCAGAGGAATTCAGGGGGAGAGACCCCCCCCCCCCCCCCCCCCCCCC